>CAWUFW010008398.1:600000-892415 GCA_963921515.1 Calotriton arnoldi
AAATGCAAACAACTACAAAATTCAGCTGCTTTTCATATTTTGGCTGAAAAAATATTAAAGCTGCAATCAGATTTGGGTCACCTATTTTAGATATTATGAGCTATGGTTTAATATGTGACTGAGCCAGCTTCTGTGAGCTAATGTGATCTACTATGGTTGAGGACATCACATATTGTCACATCTTGTAACAGCACTGACCAAGTCACCTTTGTGGTTGATGCCGCAAACAGAACACATACAATAGCCAAGATGGAGAAAAAGAGTTGATCTTGGCTCATTGTCTGGCCCCTTGCCAATTTCTCAGTGAATAGCCTTGCAATCAACTTGTTTGTTTCTAGAGAATGTCCACTGCATACTCTGTCTCTTTGTTCTCTGGGACACCTTTGGAATATTGCAAGTAGATATTTTGGAATGCCTATTGTTAGACCTGTCATCCTTAGGGTGGTCTTCCCCAAAACGTTTGCCTGCTTGCCTCCACTTTTTGCTGTATCTTTTTGTTGGCCTTAGGACTCTGAGCACTTTACCACTGCTAACCAGTGCTACAGTGCATGCGCTTCTCCCCTAAACATGGTGACATTGGTGTATGCCTGATTGGCATATTTAGTTTACTTACAAGTCTCTTGTAAAGTGGTATACCATATACCTAGGGCCTGTAATCTAAATGCTACTAGTGGGCACTGGTTGTGCCAACCACACAAGTAGCCTTTCAGAACTGTCTCAGGCCTGCCAACGCAAGGCCTGTGTATGCAGTATAATGCCACTTTGACTTGGCATTTAAAACCACTTGCCAAGCCTTAAACTCCCCTTTTATTACACATAAGTCACCCCTAAGGTAGGACTTAGGTAGCCCTAAGGGCAGGGTGATGTGTAACTAAAAGTTTGGACATGTTCCATGTAAATTGTACATGTCCTGCTAGTGACAAACAGCTAAATTCATTTTACACTACTGTGAGGCCTACTCCTCTCAGGCTAGCATCGGGAATTCCTTCAAACACTTTAAAAGCTGTGATTAGAAAGGAGTAGCTAAATCATGTTTCATATCTTTGGAATGGAACGATAAATCCTCTTTAGTGGTAAAGATGGATCTGACATTACTGTTTTAGAAATCGCACTTTTAGAAAGTGGACATTTCTCTGCTCTTACTGCTCTGTGTGCCCTGCAGCCTGTCTCCAATACACATCTGGAATGGGTGACAGCTGCACTTTGTGCATTCCCTCTAGACGGGCACAAACACAGGAAGGGTGGGTGTGATAGAGAACTCATCTGCATTCATTGACATTCTGATAGCTCTTCCTGGACAGGAAGAGGGAGCAAGAGCTGACACTTACACCTGAATAGGCAGTGTCCTGTGTCCCGTACAAAGGGCTGATTACACCCCACAGATTTCCTGGCAGATAGGGCTCCGATAAAAGGGGACCTGTGCACTTCATGAGTTTGCTTTGAAATCACCCCCACTTCAAAGGCATATTTGGGTATAAGTACTGGGACACTGACCGTATCAAGACAGTACACTACTGGACCTGTGAAGACCTAAGACAGGAGTAAAGACTGCTGTGCTATAAGGATTGCCACTCTGCTTGACTGACTGTTCTGAAGGAACTGCTTCTCTGCTTTGCTTTACTGAGCTGCCCTGCTGCCTGCTGATCTCTGTCCTGCTGAGGACAAGGACTGGACTAATATCACTTGAACCCAGAGTGACACTAAGGGCTTGTTGGCTTGCCCCCTGTTTTCTGAAGTCTCAGGGCCATCAAAGACTTCCTACAAACTCTGCTGCCATCTATGAGTCCTCCCTTGCCTGAGTTTCGAATCCAGTCCTGGGCCTCATAAGTGGGTTCTGCAGCTGTTTTCTGCATTACAATCAATGCAGTGATGACTTTGCGCTGATCAGAACTGACACAGTGCCCTTTGACGCTGACGCAGGAGCCTCTTGACGACATTGCCTCAACAGACTGCGTGGCTTGACGACAAAGGACTGCGTGGCTTGACATTGACACAGCGTCAGCATCGTAAAGGGGTTCAATGCCGAAGCTTCATTGATGGCACGGATCGGCACCAATGCTTCGCCTCCATCCACGGGATAAACAACGACATGACATCTCCTCAACTCCTTGCCTCAAGTCTTCGACGCGGACCATTGCTCCATCCAAGGTATTTGTCAGTGGGACCTGTCTGAGTCATGTAGCTGGCCTGCCCTCCATTGCGGTCGGCCTGAACTTTGGATTTTTTTGGTCTAGCACGACCTCAAGTAAACTTTTAGCACTATTGATTTCTAAGCACTATTTGTGGTTTATTCTTTAAAAATGCAAAACTCCGGTTCTACTTATTGGAGTTTGTTTTGGTCTTGATTTGCTCATAAAATTATTCTCCATTTTTCTAGACCTGTGTGGAGTCTTTTTGTGGTGTTTTCATTGTGTCACTGGGTATGTGTTGCACAAATACTTTACACATTGCCTGTTAGGTTAGGTTAAGCCTGCCTGCTCTGTGTGAAGCTACCAGAGAGTGAGCACAGGTTAATTTAAAGTGTGTATCTAGCTTACCCTGATTAGGATTGCGGTCCCTACTTGTACAGGGTGCATACCTATGCCAGCTAGAGACCCAATTTCGTACATCTATGAAGTCGACTGATCTGAACTGGTTTGTGATGGTAGGATATGTATGTTAGGAGAGGTCTCCTTCAACACAAACCTGTCTTCAACTTTGTTGAATTGTTGTATTTTAGCCAGCAAAGGGTTCTTCTGAAGGCTTTGCTACATGCAGAAGAATACACCCAGCAAGCAGCAAGAAGATTTGCTTTGGGCTTTCAGAGTAACAGTTTAAGGGGTCTTCCAGCGTCTACAGCGTGCATTCAGGATAAGATCTCTTCAGCCATGGATCACATTGACTATAAAAATGATGCACAAATCAGATTATGAAATCTGAGTCCTGGTGCACAGCGTTCTATACACATTAGTGTGTCAATCAGTTCATAATGTTTTCTACAACAGGTTAACCAAAAACAGTAGACTCTATTGCTTTGGTTATCAATCCAAACATTTCTGTTTATTCCTTATTCAAAATTGCAAATTCAATATAATATAATGATTAAAAGTTGCACAATAGCACCAGTACATTTCGGTGGATATTATAATAAGCCAATTTCCACACACAGGTAAATAAAGGTGCAGATTTATTGGTAAGAAATCACGATGGAAATCACTTCAAGCCGCTATCGTGAGACGCAGCTCCCAACTGCCCCATCCGCTTCCCAGAACGTTCCAGAGAACCCTCTTACACACAAAAAATCTACCATAGAACCTTGGAACAGAGAAACAAGCACAAATGTTCCAGCAATGCAAACGTATGCTTGATGTTACTTGAATACTACTTTGAGTTTTCTTCTTTTTCTTTTAAACAAAATAAACCAGATATAACCAGATAAAACAAACATAAAAAAATAAAGAAAAACAATATGGATGTCTATCAACACAAGATGACCGGAATACATTCAACAAAATAAGTCAAGGTCTCAAATTGCAATTAATAACAAAATCCTGGGATACTTTACATACAGGTACTCCTAATAATCCTCTCAGTGGCTAGCAGAACCTCAAAGGTACTCTAGGGGACCTGGCACTCTTGCATACAGTTGCCCCAGGACAATTTTGTGGGTTGTTGACATCCCAGTCTGACTTCCATTTGGCAGTGCGTGTTTATTTCATAACATTTAATTCTGATCTTGATTAAATTGATCTCAACTTTAACCCTTTTTCTTACACCCTGTGGGACTTTGACTACCTTGGCAGTATTCCACCAATTGCATCCCATTACTCTTACAGCATTACCACATACTTTGTCAATGATTACTGGATCAGAGAACTTTTGGTCAACTTTCTTAACAAGAGACTCAAAGGGGGACACCTGTGGTTGAATGAGGCGTGGATCTATAGAACCACAACATAGTTTGGACAGCAACACTAATGACCCATTTATTCACTAACTCCCACTGTATATACTCTCCTAAAACACGGTTAAAGCGTTCTACTAGGCCATTAATCTGATACAATTGATACAGTGAACTCTTGGGTGGCTTAATAGAACTTTCTTTTAAAATGTTTTCCACCCCCATCTATACAAACTGTACCCCCTTGTCAGAAATCAGCACCTCTGGTAAGCCCTCACTCATGAAGACGTCTTTAAGAAATGCCACCACAGATTTGGAGTTAGGTTCACCTATAAATTTAACATAAGGCCATTTAGAGTAGTAATCCATAATGACCAAAGCATAGTGTGAAATCAATCCCCAATTTCTTTCAGGGTCCAGGTGGACATTCTATCGGTCACAACAGTGGGGTGGAGTGGATGTTTTAAGTGACTTATTACAAGTGGCACACACCGGACACCATTTAACTAATAAATCAATCTCACTATTAATTTAATACCACTAATATGACATGCATACTCTTCGTTTAGGTAACGTGGCACCCAGGTGTCCATAATGAGCTTTTTGTACAGTGAAGTGCCTAATATTCATTGGAGGTATTAATTTATCAGCTCTCATGAGTAAGTCATCTTCTATGGTCAATTCTTCAGAAATCTTGAAGAATGGTTGAATACTAACATCCAATGACCTTTCCCGAGGCCAACCAACTTTGAAACACTTCATCACAGAATCTAAAGCCATGTCATTGGTTGTAGCAGTTGTCCATTCTGCTTTGGAGAAAGGGCTAGCATTTTCTACCTCGATTGCAGCATTTAAGAACTTTCATCCTCATGCATGTCAATCTCTTCATCACTACCCTTGATCGGATATCTAGACAAATAATCAGCTCTCACATTTCTACCCCGATATGTGAACAACCTCAAAGTTGAATTGAAGCAACCTTGCTGAGAGTATTGCAATCCTTGGAGTGCTGCTCTTGACATTGGTACCATCCAGGATGGAATCCAGTGGTTTATGATCCGTCTGTAGAACAAAATGCCTCCCCCACAGATAACTTTTAAACTTCTCAATGGCCCACCAGCAGGCAAGAAGCTCCTTCTCCATCATGACTGAATAATGAATTTCAGCTTCTCTGAGAACTCTACAATCTCCTGCCCGGCGATCTTGAGCAATATGTGCCTCCCTTACCCACCAGCCCATGCCCTGCCCTCGGCGGACCTCCATCTGGCTTGCGTGCCTCGGATACGCAGAGCCAGAGCTGGAGGGCAATCTTTCCAGGCAATGGCGCCTGTTCTTTTGAACTCCCTGCCTCTCTCCATCTGTAGCATTTCCAATCACTGGGCTTTTAGAAGGGCTGTAAAGACGTGGCTATTCGCTGATCACTAGTTACCTCAACTGATCTCTCCCGCCATGCTGCTTCTAGCGCTGGGACGTCCTGTTGCTGGGACAGCCATGCGCTTTATAAATATTTTAACATAACATAACAAAGCCAATTGTGTATTCCTGTTCACCAGACATCTGTGTCAAAACTGCACCAGCACCCAATTTGCTAGCATCTACAGCTAAACAACATTTAAGATTATGATCGTACGGTTTAAGAGCCCAAACCTTGGTCAACTGCTGTTTAATGTCTAGAAACGCAGCCACTTATTCAGGATCCCACTGGAATTCTGTTTTTGCCTTCAATAAGTTGGACTCTGGTGGCGAACTCTGGAATAAACCGCAAGTAAAATTCACAGAGGGCAAGAAAAGATTTGACCCCTACCTTATCTCCAGGAGGAGGTGCATCCAAAATAGACTCTACCAAACCTGGTTTGGGCTGCACTCCATCACTCGAAATAACATACCCCAGATATTCTACAGAAGGCTTCAAAAACGGGCATTTCTCTCTTTAGCACCACCCCGCTTTATTAAAAGCCATAAGGACCTGTCTCAAAATGCTGTCATGTTCAACACGTTCCCTTGCATGAATCAATACATCATCTAGGAATACTGAAACATTTTCAATACTTTTGAGTAATATGGTCATGAGCCTCTGAAACACCAATGCCGCTGGTGCAAGACCATACGGCATACGGCAATGCTGATATGTCCCCCTAGGAGACACAAATGCTGTCAAGTGACGAGATTCAGGTGCCAATTCTACCTGATTACAGAGACCCACGACTCCCCATTTTGTTTTACCAACCACCAAAGGAGAAATCCAACATGAGGAATTCAATAGGCTTGATAATGCCTTTGATGCATAATCCTTTGAGCTCTTTCTCTAACTCATCTCGTACACTGAAAGGAACACCTCTCAACTTATGCTTAACAGGCATGGCATGCTCCTTTGTTTTGATTTTGTGTTCAAAACCATTTATTCACCCTAATTCACCGGAGAATACTTTGGGAAACTCATCTAACAGCGCTTCAATGTCACTGGTATCTCTTATCAGTGGCACGTGTTTATTTGTGCCTGGGCATAGAACCATTCCGAACAATCCCTGGTGGAACCATCACAATATGTTCAACCCTTTACCTGCTACATACATCTTAAGATAAATGACTCCCCTTAAGCATCAAAACCTCCTAAAAAAACCCTTGTAGTTCAACCTTTCTCCCTTCATAAATACATGCGCCCTGTCTGGTGGAGTCAAAATGTGATCACACCAATTCTGTTGATACACCTCCTGAGTGATGATTGTGATTCTCACCCCGGAATCAACAAAAAGACAAACTTGGTTATCACCCAACTGTACATACACATAAGGATCAACACACTGTTCAGGATCCCCTCTTTTCACGTTGTCATCACCCACAACTAACACCATGGGGCCGATTCCGATTCGGGCCGGAAATCTCTCCGACCGAGCCGGACCCGGAGAGATTTCCGACCGAATCGGACCCTAGCAGTCCGACCGAACGAGTACGCTTCGCACGCATGCTATCGGACTCGATTCGGTCGGACTCCCATTGAAGTCAATGGGAGCCTGTCGTACGACGCGTGCACGGGCTCCCATTGACTCAATGGGCACGACGCGAACAAGGGCACCCCCTACAGCGTGTTCACGTCGATGCGGGTCGCACCGTGCATGCACGTATAGGGGGGACCCATGTGTCCCCCCTGTGTGCGACTCGCACGCCTACGCTTCCAGGGGGGTCCGACACGGACCCCCAAAGTGCGGCTCCGACAGCTCCTTGGAGCCGGGCTGCGCGAGTCGGTCGGAGCGGTCGAGGTGCGCATCGTACTTACCCGGCCGGGAAACGTCTCCATTGCGAGGTGCGCGTCGTCCCCGTGCGAGTCGGTCGGAGCGGTCGGGTCCTGCGAACGAGTCGGTCGGAGATTTCGCGAGCGCACGCATCGTACTCGCTCGCCCGGACGCACGTACAACTCGGTCGGGAAATAGGGCTCCGAATCGGATCCGGTTAAGCCGAATCCGATTCGGTGCCCTACCGGCCGTGATCGGAATCGGCCCCTATGTCTTGGACTTCACCCATCAGGTCATCAACACTGTTCTCATACTCATCACATGCCTCAGACCCCTTGGTGCTTTTGCATTTCACACTCTGGCACACCTTGGTAAAGTGACCCATTTTAGCACAAAGTCTACAGTGAACATTTTTAGCTGGACATTCTCTCTCTCCTTTTTGATAAGCCTGATTTCCCCACCTAAAACAAATATTGGTTTGTGTAAAAAACCCTTGTTGACTAGACTTAGTTGGGGTGATCATTTGAGACATTGCTCTGTTCATCCTTCCTATTTCCTCCCTAGAACATATCACATTCACTTGATCTGTGGTTTTATCCTCAAGCTCTTTCGCTGACCTTATTGACGTCTCAATGCTCTTTGCAACTCTGATCGTATCTGGCAACAATGGGTTGCCTATTGATAATAAATTTTGTTTGATAGCTTTATCAACACAATGACAGATAAACTGGTCTCAAATAAGCTGTTCTGCAAACTTTTCAAATTGACATTCTGCACCCAATTTACGCAACACTGAAATATAGGTATCTACATCCTTACGTGCTTTTTGCTCCCTTTTGAAAAATGTGTGCCTTGAGATGTCTAAACTGGGTGGAACATCAAACCTATGGATCAGTTTTTTAAAGCTTCTTGGTAGACATCAAGTTCTTCCTTGTCAACTACCTGGACATCAGGCAGATGTTTAAACATGGATCTCCCTTCAAACCCCAGCTAGTGCAATAACAAATATTTTTTCCTCTCTGGCCTAAATCTTGATTCTCCGATTGCTCCCAAGTATGTCTCAAACGCATCATACCACTGTTTCCAAGGTATAGGTGGATCCCCAAGGGTATCTAAAAAAAGGCAATGGTGGACTTACTGACTGCATGACTAACACGGCACAGGCTTGGATAATGCCCAAACCTCATAACTATATGGAATTACCAAGCACATAAGCTGGTGTGCCAATCACCGAAGCCAGCACCTGAGTGGCGTGCCTGGTCCCATGTATTTTTGACCAAATATGCAGGCTGATAGACTGTGGATGAAGTCCTCTGAAGACACAATGAGGCTCAAATGTATTAGAACAGGCTAAAACTAGCTGGTGTGCCTGTCACCGTGTATCGATGAAGACCTGAAAAGCCTAATGAGGATAGATGTGTATCAATACAGACGTAGCGTGCCTGATTTGACGTGGTGTGCCTGTCACCGTGATTAGTACAGGATGAAACTAACACTGACATGGTGTGCCTGTCACCGCGTAGACACAAATGCAGTGGAAGAAAAAAAACAGGCTGAATCCAACACTGACGTGGTGTCAGTTAACCAACATGTGTAGACACCGTAGCTATAATGTAGCTAAATGCTATTATATATATATATTTTTATATAACTTTTTTAAAAAATTCCTTAAGACTCCTTTGATGCATATTCCCATTGCCTCACCAACGTGGAGCGTGCATTTTTATATTTTATTCGTCCTTTCTTCCAAAAACGCGCCGAAAGCGTGTCGCTTCCAATGCTGAGCAATGCTGAGGAGCCCAATCACTTAAAATGGCCGCCGGCTGTTTGCTCCTTTCTACAGTGTGTTGGGCACACGATTTATGTAATGCAAAACGTCTTTCCACTTTGCTAAAGTGGCCATGTAGGCTGCATTGCAGCCTACATGGAGAAAGGGCAGAGTGCGCATGACTGGTTTGGTCGGCCCCAGAGGGCCGACCAAACAGTCAGCACCCTCAGCAGTGGCCAAGCCACTCCTCCCCTGCCCTAGAGCAGAACCAACCAAACACTTCTGCTTTCTTGCAGTGTGAGAAGCAGAAACATAAAATGGTAGTTTTACCATTTTATGTTTCTGCCTTTCGCACTGCAAGAAAGCAGTGGGGTGACGATCCTCCGCCCTAGTGGAGGAGCCTCCCTTGGCTGTTGCGCTCTGCACTCGCAAATACACAAAGAGCAACACACTCATAAGATGGCCACTGATGT
This sequence comes from Calotriton arnoldi, assembly GCA_963921515.1. Taxonomy (NCBI): domain Eukaryota; kingdom Metazoa; phylum Chordata; class Amphibia; order Caudata; family Salamandridae; genus Calotriton; species Calotriton arnoldi. The sequence continues at coordinate 609,352 of CAWUFW010008398.1, forward strand.
TTTTGAGCAAGTTTCTAGGGTTGATAGAGCTTGAAAACAGTGTGCAGCTGTCCGGCATTCCTTATTTTATGAGCTGTCTCACATCCTGAGGCAGCAACCAGCTAACGTGCGCAAAACATACCGCCTTAGAAAATCTCCTGCAGCACCTCGGATGTGTCCTTCACTTACTATTCATGGTAATTCAATTCCTTGTCAATTACTTCAAAAGCAAATATAACAACAGAAGTGACACTCTGGGGGTTTGTGACATTTGGGATGATTGCTTGACAACTCGTCACCACATATAATAAGCCAATTTCCACACGCAGGTAAATAAAGGTGCAGATTTATTGGCAAGAAATCACGATGGAAATCACCCCAAGCAACTCCCGGCGAAACATAGATCTCAACTCCTCCAACCGCTTTCCTGGACATTCCAAAGAACCCTCGTGAACTAAAACATTCTACCATAGAACGTTGGCACAGAGAAACAAGCACATATGTCCCACCAATGCAAACGGATGCTTAATGTTACTTGAATACTACAGATACCTTTCTTCAGGGTACTGACCTGAGACAAATCAAGAACATTGCATTCAAATGCCAGCGTTTTCACTTCCATTCCTGCCCGCTGACACTGTGCAAATGAAAACAATTCTCTCCTTTCATTAGTTCTGAATTCCAACCATTGGAAGGGGGATAGGTAACAGTGGCTCTAGGGATCGCTGCCTTCGGAGATGGTTTGCTATACACCCCAAGAGTAGGTGCGGCACTTCCTAACCATTGGGCATGGTACTTCCAGTGTGTGAGAGGCAGTGGCTTGGGGTTGACAGGCTGTGTTGCCAGCATAGCCTGCCATTACTGTGTTTCTTAGGTCTCGGCTATACACAGCCACTTCTTTTGTACTTTTTTTAAAACAAATTTTAATTTACCATTCTAACATAGCCGTCTGCCATTTTTTTAAAAAGGTAAACTAAAAATGCCCGACATATATCACAACGCATGTGGACGCATGCTTCATAAAGCCTGCCTGTGCAGGGGTGAAAAAAGCATATATGAGTATTGCCAGCCATCCTGAAATGGTTTTCTCCAACACATGGCAGACAATGGAATGCCTGCCATGGATGTGTGCGCATGCGTTTTGAAGTAGTACAAGAAAAGGGTGGTGAGGAATATGAGTGGATTCAAACACTAGAAGCAAAGGATATGCATATGGATCTATGTTAAACGGTGAATAGACATGCCTGATGTCTGTAGAAACAGGTATAGGTGGTTCTGGGTAGTTTGAAGTGGATAAGGGGTACAACATTAAGGGGCATATTTACAAGCCCCTTGCGCCACTTTTGCGCCGCCGTTGCGTCCCTTCTGTGACGCAGCGGCGGCGTAAAGCCAGCGCCATGCTGCGGGGTATTTACAACGTGACGCACCTAGGGAGATGCGTCACGTTGTAAAGCCCTGTGCCACATGAAACCTCCGTCAGGTTTCATGTTGGCGTTCTGGCGCAGGGGGGGGCGTTCCGGCGCAGGAACGCCTCGGAAAAGTGGCTGAGTGAAATCTACAAGATTTCACTCAGTCACTATTCCGACCCCGCTGCGTCAAAACCTTGCGCCTGCTTGAAGCAGGCGTAAGGCTTTACGCACCATGTTAGACATGGGCATGGTTGGCACAGTGCTGGAGTTGCGTCGAGCCCGCGACACAACTCCAGCACTGCGCTAACGTTACGGCAGCAGATGCGACACGCATCTGCATTTCCTTGCACCATGATGTGCCGCATTGTAAACGCGGCGCATCCGTGGTGGCGCAAGGATTGAGATGCGTGTCGCACGTTTCCTGGCGCATCCCTGCTGATTTGCAGGGATGCGCCAGGAAACGTAAATATGCCCCTAACTACTTTTGTATTGCTTTTAAAGGGCCATTGCAGGAAATCAAATTGAAGAATCCTGCAGTTGTCCAGTTCTTTGAGGACATTAATTAGGGTCTGGGTGTGGTGGCAGGGGCGTAACAAAGGCCCCCCCCCAGCCCCTGTAGTGCGGGAGGGGGGCCAAGATCCAGATCAGCACAGTGCTCTGGCCGGAGAGCTCCTGATTGAGTCGGGAGGGGGGCCCTCCACGTACCTTGCAGGGGGGCCCTCTCAAGTTTCGTTGCGCCACTGCGTTGTGGATAGCATGAGCCATCCACAATTAGGGGTAGGTAGGGATAGCAGCCGCTGGCCCTAGTGTGAGGTCACGAAGGCAGAAGCTGAAGGTAAACATGGCTCAATGTGTCCTGGTTCCTATCTGTGTTTTCCATTCCTTCCCTGCCGATAGCCACTCAGGAGCAAACAGGAGGCTGTCGATGGGCAAGGAGTGGGGCAAGGAGCTAACACTGTGACAAGGTCATGGGTCAGATGGGACAGTAGGCGCACGATGGGGCTTATTTACAAGCCCCTTGCGCCGCCGTTTAGTCACTTTTCCCATTTTGAAAGTGACGCATCGGTGGCGCAAAGGGCTTGTAAATAAGCCCAAATGTCCCCTGTGGTTTTGCTTATTCAACGCCCATGTCAGATGGAGTGGATGCAGATTTGAGCAGCTGGTAGCAGTCTGATAAGAAGAGCATTAAAAACGTGCAAAAGGCAGGAGGTGATGCTCCAGGGACAGATAGAAGACAAGCATTCACACGAATATATTATATTTTACAACCCAATATACACAACACCACTGGAATTATGCAGTAATAGAGGACCAAGTTATGCAGAAGGTTTAACTAAATTATGCCTCAAGAAAAAGCAAATGATGTATTATAATACGACGCATTCTGTGGCAGTATTATTTTGTTATGTTGCTATTTTAACACATAGCAACACTTTCTGGACGTAGGTTGCACTCACTGGTGCCAGTTTAACACCTAAATACAGCAATCGGCACCTGAACAGTGACAAGTTACCCTTTGCAAAGGCCTTGCCACTAATAATGTATGGCACTTATGATGGTAAATTTAGATGGGGTTGACCTAGAAACACATTCTTATTTGGTGAAATTTGCAAATCAAGCAGCAGATGGTGGATTATGTGGCAAGAGCGGAAAATCACCAAACGTGGAAAACGTGGCTGCAGCAAGTTCGCATAATTTGAGTGGCCCTGACTATACATTAATGTAGTATTATGATCCAGGTTATCATGAGAAATGTCATGCGTTACACTGTTGCTTTATAAGTGGTTGGCCATACTGAAATGTATTACATTTTTAAGGAGCCACGATTTTTTAAATATTACCTGATTTTAATTTCTTTCATTCCTTTTACAGTATTTTTATATGTATTTTCTTTTTATTTTCGATGGTTTCAAGCAAGCAGCATTTGCATTTTTGTTTTCTCGGTAGCATGCCTATTTTCATATTCGCCTCTGTAATATTGAGTTGTAATGTGACGAAATTCGGTTTCTTTCTTATTTTGCTGAAGTGGGATTTTACTTTCGCCAGTTTAAAATCGTTACGGAAATTTAAACCTCAAACCATTTCAGTCCTGGCTTATGCTAAGCTTGTTAGTGGTTTTCTGATGAGGCGCTTGATAGCGCCGCAGCATTACCATAAACCAGCAGAATTAACTATGATCTTAGAAGCATGCCTGAAAGTGGGTGACAGGAAGTCTGCAATTTGGTGCTCTGAATATTATGATAACATTATATACTAACTGTCTATAATCTACTTAGAGATGAGCTTCCAGTATACTTAATATATTTATGATTGCCACAAAAATTAGAAATTACTGGCTAACATTGCTGTCGAGGTGAGTGGTAACAATATTGGAAAATTAAAAATTAAGTACAACTTTAAATGATATTAGACTAAGTGGGTGCCTAAGAGAAATTGTAATTCATCGCCTGGTCATTCTGCATATTATAGGCAATATTTCCCTTCGTCCCCTTTTAATGTCAAACTTATCGTTATAGTAACCACATTTTTATTTATTTTATTTATGAACCGATGGTGTAGGGATTTTCTCTCTCTGTGCATTTTTTGTCTATAAAATAATGCCCTCCGCCTCTTGCAACCAACTGATTCATTTATTTGAATACATTTATGTATGTGTCCCAATGCTTATTTTTGTCTGGTGTGTCAAACTTTTGTTGTACCAGAATGCGTTTATTTCGGGTTACTAACCATAAAAGTACAGTAAAATGAGTAGTGAGTTACAAGTACCACCTTAAAAATGCCACTGTCGTTAAATCTTACAATAGCACGGTATGAACGGAATCAACAGCGAGCAAAAACAAGCATTGTAAAGCTACAGCAATTCTTTCATGTGTCGAGCCTTCATAGCCAGTAACTAGCATGAGAATGCAAGCGTCACAATTCTCGAATTATCTGATTTGCATATTCCCAATAGCAGCTCTGTCTCCCTTGCACCTCCAGTGTTGACAATTGGCTCAAACCATTGAAACACTGCCAGTTCAAGATGCTCACCCACGCCTACAAAGCACTACACAACCTGAGTCCCACCTACCTCAACCACCGCCTACAATCCCACACACCAACCAACCACCATTCTGCATCACTCGACCCCCCTCCCCCCTCCCTATCCATAGAAGCAAGACAAAAGGCAAGGCATTCTCTTACTTGGCAGCCAAATCCTGCCACGACCTCCCTCATCACATCAGGGCAGCCATGTCACTTATGGTTTCTGAAAGAAACCTAAAACCTGCCTCTTCAGCTGTACCTACTTGCATAGACCGCACCTGCTCAGTGCCTGGATACCATCACAGGTGATATGTTCGCGCTCTACAAATGCAGTACATTACATTACTCAGTCGTTGAGTCCTTGAAGTGACAGACGTAGGACCTGGCTGTCTTCCTCAACCTGAACAAAGCATTCATTGCACTATATTTTTTACAAAGGAAGAACCCGCAACAAATACAAAAGCAGTTGGCTAGCTTTACCAGAGAGGAACTACAAACAATGCTAGGGTCTGTTGTACGTTTGATGGCGGATGTAGTGGAAGGCAGACTCAAGATGTTTTCTAAAAAAAAACATGTAAACAAAGGAGTGACATAGTCATGGCCCCAGATTTCTGCTCCATATAGTGAGGCCTTTTGGAATTGGGCTTTGAAAACCTGCATGGCTGAGGATGCCTAGTAAAGTGGCACTGCAGGTTCCCAGGGCCAGTTAATTAAATGCTACTAGTGGGACTGCAGTACTGATTGTGTCACCCACTTCAGCAGCCCTTTAAACATGTCTCAGGTCTGCCATTGCAGAGCCTGTATACGCAGTTTTAAACTACTGCCAATTCGACCTGGCAAAATAAACCTTTTGCCAGGCCCAAACCTTCCTTTTTAATGCATATAAGTCCCCCTTACTATAGGCCCTGGGTAGCCCAGAGGGCAGAATGCAATGTATTTTAAAAGTAGGACATGTACTTTTAAGTTTTACATGTCCGGTTAGTGGAAAATTCTTAAATTTGTTTTTCACTTACATTTTATAAGTGTCATTTCCAAATGGGAAGGGATAACCAGTTCATGTTTAGTGTCTCTGGAATCACAATTTAATATCCTAACTTATGGTGAAGTGGAATTTTAAAGTGCAATTCTGAAAATGCCACTTTTAGAAAGTTGACATTTCCCTGCCATAGCCATTTAGTGTCTGTAGCCTGTCTATGGTCACATGACTGGGTGCAGCTGATAATTGAGCTTTGTGTATTTCTCCTAGACAGCCACACACAATAGGGAGCTTGGGTGTGCCTGGATGGGCCATCACTGGCAGGATGGGAGGAAGGAGCTGGGAACAGCCCCCCTTACACCTGAATAGGCTGTGTTCTGCCGCCACACAAAGGACTGCATACCCCCTGTAGTTAGTCTGGAGCCAGAGACTTCAAAGTGAAACCTCTAGGATCTTCTCCCCCACTTCAAGGCATAGCTGGGTATAAATACTCAACCTCAGACCCTAACTCTTCAGTGCACTTTTGGACCTGTGGATACTCTGCCAGGAAGAATGACTGCTGTGTTGCTGCAAGGACTGCCACTCTGCTAGACTGCTGCTCTAAAGGAACTGCTGTCCTGCTGTGCTGCCGGCTGCCCCCTTGCCTGGGGAAGAAGAACAGGATTTGCAACCCGATCTTGAACCTAGGATCCCAGAGTAACTCCAAGGACTAGACTGCTGGCCTCCTGATCTGAGCCTCAGGGACAAAAAACGCTCCCCAACCAGCTCCTGAACCCAGCCACAACGAGTTCCTGACCCCCAGGTGGTGCCCCTCAGTCCTGGACAACTGGTGTGACTCACGGGCCCTTAAATCAAGCTTTTTGGCTCTTCATGACCGTGAACGGGCCCGTTTGTACCAGAACCGCGCTGCTTGCACGGCATATCAGCACAAGCTGCTGTCAGCCAATCTCTTTGCACAGTAAGCATCGATCACCCACGGAGGGCCACCAACGCGAAGCTCCAGCGCACCCATCCATGATGCCTGTCCTGCTCTTCGTGCCACGTCGACCGCCACCAGTGACACTCTACATGCTCCCCGCGGCCCTCTCTAATGTGAACGGGCCTCTTTGCTCAAAACTTGAGACTGTAAACCTTCAGCGGGACTAATCTGGATCTCTACCTGATCCGCGCCCCATGAGAGACAGCTTGATTTTTTGAGTGTGACTCGGTCCAGCACGACCAGATTGCAACGGTTGGTGCCTTATGTTTTTAGGCACTATTTTTCACTTTATTCTTTAAAAATTCATGACTCCAGTTCTACTGATTAGATTATTGTCCTTTTGGTCTTGTTCTATTTAATAACTTAAGCTATATTTTTCTAACCTGGTGTGGTATCTTTTTGTGTGGTGTTTTCACTGTTTTACCATTTGAAGTGTTGCACAAATACTTTACACATTGACTCTCTGTGCTAAGCTACCAGGGGGTTGAGCGCAGGTTACTTTGGGGTCTGCTTGTGCCTTACCCTCACAGGTATTGTGGTTGCTGCTTGACCAGGCTCACACCCCAGTCAACCAGTAGCCCAGTTTCTTACACTGGTGTTCAGCGGTGAGGATTGGACTTGTGTTTGTGCAGTGCCATACAGTGATTTGGTGTACACTGCCATCATATATCTAAGAACAATTCAAGTTTAAATTCACCCTGATTGGCTTTTTTGGATTTTTCCAAAGTCTATCTCTGTGTGTTGTGCCTGAATCCTCCTCTACAGGATGGAGTTTGAGCTGGCAAGCATGGATGCCTTCACTGTGGCCCAGCTCAAGGAGTTCTGTAAAGAGAGGGGCCTTCCAGCTAAGAGCACCACCAGAAAGGTGGAATTGCAAAAGGCGCTGAGGGCCTGGGCGGAAGTCCACCAGTCACTGGCTACACCAACTGAGGGACTGAGTGCCAGCAGCCTGCTGAAGGGAATGACTTTATTCCTGATTTGGAGCTCCAGGGCAGGGACCAGTGTATCTTCCCGCGGTCTGTCCCCAGATGAGCTGGTAGAGAGTAGGGAGGAGAGAGAGGTCTGACTGGAGATGGCGAAGCTCGGGATGAAGGAGAAGAAAATGGCCATGGAGGACAAACAAGCATCGGAGCGTTTGGCTCATAAAAGGAGCTTTAAGGAGCTGGAACTGTAGGCAACAGGCATATTCCAGCAGCATTGGTGGCAGCATACCTGCAGTGCCTGAAGGAGATTAAAAGGTCCGTATCCCCAAGGATGTGGTTCCAGGTTCTGTAGTGGGAGAAGATATTGGCAAATGGTATTCTGCCTATGAGGTAGCCCTGAGGGTTCACAAGATCCCAGAAGAGCACTGGGGGGGGGGGCGGGAGAGTGGAAATACATGCTAACAGTGGAGCGGGACACACTTCGTATTTTGCAGAGTGTGGACCAAACCAAATACTCCCCCATAAAAGCCATCTTGATCGCTACATTTGGGCAGATTCCTTAGGTTCAGGGACAGCCAGACACTCCCCAACCAGTTATGGGTGGATTTTGGGGACTACTCTAGCAAGGCACTGAATGGTTGGGTATGGGGAAGCAAGGGTAATGACTATAGTGGGTTGTACAATCTAATTCTGAGAGAGGACATGCTCGGAATTTGTTTTCCAGAGCTGCGCTAGCACCTAGTTGACAGAAAGCTGGCTGACCCCAGGAAGCTTGCTGAAAAGGCTGATCTCTGGGCCAGCACCAGACTGTCCACAAAAGTATCTGGGGGAGACTAAGGAGTTCTCAAAAGGACCTCAAAATATTTCCCAAAGGAACAACTGCCACCAGTCCCAGTCTGAGCCTAAAAAGATGGGACTTTTTGATAAGCAGAGAGGGAGGTTTGTACCCCAATGCACAGAGTGCTACAAGTATGGGAACTCTAAGGACGACTTCAAATGTCCCAAGAGGGCACAGCCTCCCACCGGTGGGTGGGCAGACACCTGGGTTGGTGAGTGTAGCTCTCAGGGAGGAGGTAGTCCCAGCTAGCTTTGGGGAGCAGACAGAGGTGACACAAGTTTCCCTGGGGGATAATGAAATGTGCCAAAAGCCCATATGACTGCAAATACTTCAAAATACAGGCAATGGGTGGCCATCGAAGATCAACAGGTGGAGGCTCTGAGGAACACAGGAGCCAGCATGATTGCTGTGAAGTGTCAGCTGGTGTCCTCAGAGCAGGTCCTCCCTAACACATTCCACCAAGTCATAGTCTCCGACAATCGTGAGAGTCACCTACCGGTGGATCTGGTACCATTTGAGTGGGGGGGGTCTCAGGTTCTCTAAAAGTAGCTGTGAGCCCTGCCAGGCCTGTAGATTGTCTGTTGTGCAATGACCTGGAACGCACTATCTGGAGGTTGGTAAAGCTCATGTCACATTTGGAGATGTTGGGATTACCTGAATCGGCCTGTTTGACCACAAGATCCATGCCTGCTCGGGAAGGGAGTCAAGGGCTTCCAGAGCCTGGAACAATGGCCAAGACAGCTGCCAAGAAGGAGAGGGCGAGGGGCGAGGGAAACCAGTCTCTGAAGTTCCCATGGGCGAGGTTGACTGGGCACCTGAGGAGGATGCCCCTGAGCCAACCGGGGAGAACATTGCCACTCTGGGTAACCTGCCTGAGCTTGCTGGTTAGCAAGTTGAGGGTGGGCCCACCAGGGAGGAATTCTGCGAGGCACAGGAAGAGTGCTCCACTCTAGAGGACTTGAGGCAGCAAGCTGAGGCCCAGGCAGCAGGTGACACCTCTGGAGATCCCCTGATCTATTAGGAGAATGACTTCATATATAGTGAGCCTAAGGTTCCTGGATCTGGGGTAGCCCATGTGTTGGTGGTCTCCCAGTATGACAGGACCTTCCTACTGGGCTTATGACATACCCCTGGCAGGACATCTGGGGCAAGACAAGACCTTCGGCAGGGTTGTTGCCCACTTCTATTTGCCCCGAAGACAGCCATAGATGCATTCTGTAGGTCTTGTCCCACCTGCCAGGCCAGTGGGAAGTCAGGGAAAAAGATCAAGGCTCCCCTGACCCTATTACCTGTCGTTGGCACTCCCTTTGAGAGGGTAGGCATCAACATTGTTGGACCCTTTGACCCCAAGACAGCTTTAGGTAACAGGTTCATCCTGGTCTTGGTGGACCACACCACTTGGTACCCAGAGGCCATCCGTCTGAAGTCGGTGACTGCACCTGCAGTGGCCAGGTTCCTGATGGGGATTTTTACCCATGTGGGATTCACCAAAGAGGTAGTGTCTGGCAGAGGCACTAACTTCATGGCAGGGTACATGAAGTCCATGTGGGATAAGTGTGGAATACCCTATAAGTTCTCCACATCCTATCACCCCGATACCAATGGTCTTTTCGAAAGATTTATCAAGACCATGAAGGGCATGATAATGGCCCTACTTGAGCCCATGAGGCGTAAGTGGAACGTCCTCCTGCCATACCTTCTCTCTGCCTACAGGAAGGTGCCCCAGAAGGGGATGGGGCTAGCCTGTTTGAATTCCTCTATGGCCAGCCTGTAAGGGGACCTCTTGCCTTGTAAAAGAGGGGTTGGAGCAAGCTCCCAGGAACCTCCCTCAGGATGTAGTCAGCTACATGTTGGCCCTCTGCAACCAGATGCATTGCTTCTGGAAGAAGGTGAAAAGCAATCTTGAGGCCAGTCAAGAAGTTATAAAACTCTGGTATGACCAGAAGGCCACTCTGGTAGAGTTTCAACTTGGCCAGAAGGTGTGGTTTATGGATCCTGTGCAGCCCAGAGCTCTACAGGATCACTGGCAGGGCTCATATGGGTGAAGGAGCAGAAGGGCGAGTCCACTGACGTGGTGGACTTCGAGACCCCTAGTAACCCCGTAAGGGTGCTTCTTGTGAACCACCTCAAACCGCACTTTTGAGAGGTCCAAAGTGACCATACTCTTGGTGACAGATGAAGGAGTAGAAGAGGAGAGCGAGCCTCTCCATGACCTCCTGTCTGAGCAGGAGCATGATTGGTCAGTGGAGGGTGTCAACCTCTCACCTACCCTGACCCCAGAACAGCTGAGTGACTGTCACCAGTTACTGGGACAGTTTGCCTCTCTGTTCTCCCTCACCCCTGGACTCAAACACCTGTGCATCCATGACATAGAGACTGGAGCCAGTCCACCTGTTAAAAATAAGATTTACAGATTGTCAGACAAGGTGAGAGCCAGGATCAAGGAGGTGGTATCCAAGATGCTGAAGTTAGGGGTGATTGAGCCCTCTAACAGTTCATAGTCCAGTCCCGTATTACTGGTACCCAAAGCTGCACCACCGGGCGCCACTCCAGAACATAGGTTCTGTGTGGACTATCAGGGTCTCAATTTGATTTGGCATCAGGGTACTGGCAGATCACTATGACTGAGAGGGCAATGGAAAGGTCAGCACTCTCAACCCCAGAGGGCCACTTTCAGTTTTGGGAGATGCCCTTTGGTTTGAAGAATGCCCCTGCCACCTTTCAGAGGTTGGTCAACAGGGTACTAGTTGTGAAGGAGGTATTCTGTGCCGCCTACCTGGACAACATTGCTGTCTACTGCTACAGCTGGGAGGAACACCTGTACCACCTCCAGGAGGTGCTACAGGCTCTGCAGCAGGCAGGCCTGACTGTCAAGGCCAGTGAGTGTCATAAAGGGCAGGGTTCCATCATTTAACTGGGCCACATGGTGGGCGGGGGCATTGTGCAGCACCTCCAGGCCAAGAGTGAGACTATCCTGGAACACAGACAGAGGTGAAGGCCTTCCTGACCTTCACAGGATACTATAGGATGTTTATTAAGGGATATGGCACCATTATGTCCCCTTTAACAGAGCTGACTTCAAAGAAGCAGCCCAGATCTGATCTGAGCAGAGGCCTGCCAGTAACCTTTGATACCCTCAAGGAGGCCATGTGTACAGCACCCGCACTCAAGGCTACTGATTTCTCTAAAGAGTTCATAGTGCAGGCAGATGCTTCAGAGCATTACATAGCGGTAGTCTTTGCACAGTTCAATAAGGAGGGCCTAGGCCAACCAGAAGCCTTCATTAGCAGGAGATTACTTCCACAGGAACAGAGGTGGAGTGCGATTGAAAGAGAGACCTTTGCTGTGGTCTGGGCACTGAAGAATCTGAGACCATACCTGTTTGGGACTCACTTCTGGATTCAGACAAACCACAGGCCCCTCAGATGGCTCATGCAAATGAGGGGTGATTATCCCAAACTATTGAGGTGGTCCATCTCCCTACAGGGAATGGACTTTACGGTGGAACACCATCCTGGGTTAGACCACTCCCATACTGATGTCTATCCAGGTTCTTCCACCTTAGTAGGGCTACATACCCCCTGAAGTTAATCTGTAGCCAGGGCAGGGAAGGCAGGATGCTTGGGGACTTCAAAGGGAAACCTCTAGGAGCTTTTGCCCCACTTCAAATGCACAACTGGGTATAAATACTGGACCGCAGACACCAACTCTTCAGTGCTACAAGGACTGCCACTCTGCTGGACTGCTGATCTAAAGGAACTGCTGCCCTGATGTGCTGACCTGCTGCCCTCTTGCCTGAAAAAGACAAACTGGACCTGCAACTTCATCTTGAACCCAGGACCCCAGAGTGACTCCAAGGGCTAATCTGCTGACCTCCTTATCTGTGCCTCAGGGACATAAAAAGCACCTCAACCAGCTCCTGGACCCAGCTGCAGCAGGTTCCTGACCCCCAAGTGATGGCTATCAGGTCCTGGACCCTTGATGTGGCTCACAGGCTCTTAAATCAAGCTTTTGGGCTCTTTGTGACCAACAACGGGCCCATTTGCACTGGAACTACGCCGCTCGCACTAAAAACCAGCATGAGCTGCTGCCAGCCTGTATTTTCACACAGCAAGCATCGTGGAGGACCACCAATGTGAATCTCTGGCCTACCCGTCCACAACTCCCTGCCTGCTCTTTGCGCCATGCCAATCACCTCCAGCAATGCTCTGCTTCCTCCCTGTAGCCCTCTCCAACGCAAACGGGACTCTTGACACAAAACTTGAGAAGGTAAACGTTCAGCGGGACTAATCTATGACTGTTTCCAACCCTTGCTCCATCGCGGTTGGGCTGATCTTTTGACTTTGACCCAGTCCTGTGCAACCAGATAGCTGCGGTTGGAGCTATATGCTTTTAGACACTATTTTTCACTTTATTCTTTAAAAATTAATAACTCCGGTTCTAGTGATCAGATTTTTCTTGTTTTGGTCTTGTTTTATTTATTAAATTAAGCTCTATGTTTTACCTTGGGTGGTTTTTTCAGTGTTTACTATTTGAACTGTTGCACAAATACTTTACACATTGACTCTAAGTTAAGCCTGATTGCTTTGTGCCAAGCTACCAGGCAGTTTAGTACAGGTTAATTTGGGGTTTGCTTGTGCCTTACCCTGACAAGGATTGTGGTTGCTGCTTGACCTGAGCTCATACCCCAGTCAACCAGTAACCCAGTTTCTTACAGGCCTCCGTTGCAAAGATCCCATTCAGTTGCTGTAAGGAGCAAAAGGAAGAAAATAATGGGGGAAGGGTGATCAGCAGGCTTGGACAGAGGCGAGGCTGTAGCCGCGTCACTGCAAACCCTAGTGACGAGGTGTAGCAGCACAGCTTTCTGCAAGTCTCCCAATGGACCTCCCACAGTTCTTCTCTCCCTTGTCTCTCTTGGGCCTTTTCTCAATCTTTTCTCTGGTCTGTTTGCTGGTTGTAACAGCTCAATGAAAAAACTGTGGGGGGTGGAAAACTGATCCAGCGGTGTACTAACAGCAGATACTTCACTACCATATACTCACCTGGGCCCATATAACTTCTTCCACAAAAGACCAAGTAAACCGCTGGAAGCTTAGTTTATGATTTTCATACTTTAAGATCCAGTTATTTCTTTCCCTAACTAAACCTTTCACAGATCAATTAGTCCTTTCCTCTGGTCAATGGACCATTAGTTGGAACTAGTTTATGGTGATAATTAACATAACTTATTAACCATTTCTTGATTAATTGAAATAATCACAGACTCAGGAAGTTTTAAAATCTTTATCTAAATTAATTGAGTGTGAACCATCTCAAAGTTTCAGTACAAACACCCTCATTCTCAAGAGTGTCAATTCAATTGATTCTCAAATATGCAATAGCAATTCAGATCCACACAATGACTATGCTCGGAAAGAAGCGGACAGAGAGAGAAGAACATCTATGAATACAATGACATTTATAATTACCAAGAATGGTATGAAGACCAACCCCCTGGCCAAAGGGCTGGTAAGGGTCCCCCAGGATAGATCAGGAGACAAAGACTTCAGGACAGGAATCAGGACAGGATACTTCACCTCTCTAAATACCGACGACTGCGTTGCACCCCTCTCTTTCACTCTCTTCCTCCTCGTGGTTCTTCCGCGATCTTCTTTCTAACCCAATTAAGTTAAAATAGATGGTTCTGCATTCGATTTCTTCATCAGCATCTCACAGCATCAGCACCACCCCCAGCACCGACAGCATCCCAAGCTCTGTATCACCTCCCGTTAAGCTAAGCTAACTAACTAAAACTACCTTAATTATACCTTTCCATAACCATGTACCACCCATTAATGTTTCAATCTCACAAAATACTAACTCTGATTGGACAGGCGAGGGGGGATGATCGTCACGCCATGCTTACATTTCACTTATTTCATTAAACCATTGTTGTCAAATCCCTCCCCTCAAACTTTACTAACTCATTTCCTTTCCCATACATCTCCAAACTTTATTAATACAAAATGTTGCAATGTCATTGAATAAAACTTCTTCATATGAACTCTTCACCCTCATGTTTCCAGGGCACATCTTCACTGGCCTTGGACGCGTGACAAGTCCTTACTCATCTTTCCGTATTCTCTCTCTGGTGCGCATGCGTGAGGTTACGTCAGTCAGCTCAATTCAGACAAGCTTGAAAGGCCCAAATGCGCACTAATAATAAAGTCAAAAGAAGAAATGTTATTCTCAAAAATAAATGATTTCACTGTATACCACCAACCTCTACTCTAACCCACTCTATTTATTATTACCCTTTCTGCACTTGCGTTAGTATAAAACTTATTTTCTATTTGACCAAGCAGGTGCCATGCATGTGAGCTTTCAAGCGGCCATTTTTAATTTTTATTACCTTTGCGCAGGCGCAAGATTTTCCCTCCAAGCATTAGTACGTCATACTACGTAGATGCAGTAGACGCATGCGCAATAAAGATCCCTTGTTAGAGTGCGTTTTAGTCCTTCGTTCATGTTGTTACGATTAGTAAACACATAGGCAAGCTTCACTGTCCCGCGTGTCTTTTCTAAAATACGAAATATTAATTACAAACACGTTGTTAGTAATTCGGTAATGAGTTAAAACGAAAGGATTGCTTCCGAGCAAGTCTCATTTACGAGTCCTTGCTCCATCAATCCCCTCTCTGATGGCATCTTAAGCCATCACAAAATTTCCCATCCCATCCCAGATACCAACTTTAGCACTTCTCAGTTCTCTATTTCTCCTCTCAATTTTCCATCAATCATCTCGTTTCCTTCTAAATCCTTCATTTTCTTATTTAATTTGCCTTTCATTTCTTCCAACTGAATTTCATCATATTTTCTTTTTCGTTTCTGTCCCTTTCCCTTTCTTTCAAAATGTATTTTCTCTTTCTTTCCTTTTCTACAACACTTATAGGTAATCATCATTATCATCACTACTGTTATTACTATAACTAATGGTATTATTATTTGACCTAGAAAACTTTTCCCAAAATCAACAAACCATTTCCCTATTGATGTTATACTTTTTGTTAGTCTTCCCCACACACTGTCAACCTCCAGTTGGGTCAAGTCTTTATGCATTCTTGTAATGTTTTCAATATATCCTTTAATTTCTCTGCTCTTGTCCGGAATATAAGTGTAGCAATGTTGAATTTTCAACATACCACAGACTCCACCTTCTTTTGCTAACAATATATCAAGAGCAA
Source organism: Calotriton arnoldi (assembly GCA_963921515.1). Taxonomy (NCBI): domain Eukaryota; kingdom Metazoa; phylum Chordata; class Amphibia; order Caudata; family Salamandridae; genus Calotriton; species Calotriton arnoldi. Next base: position 624,703 of record CAWUFW010008398.1, read on the forward strand.
GACGGTTCTGTAAAACCATAGACCTGATTGCAACCATTTCTGTGTTAATCATTAAGAATCCTCCTGCAGTATCTGTAGAAAGACGATCAACTATGGTTGATAACTTACAAATTTTCCGTGAATTAAGAATGACTCCAGCTGAGGGTATCAATGCACTAAAAATGTCTCCTACAATTTCAGAAAAACTAGCTCTTCTTCTACGTGTTAGTCCATTAGAATTTCCATTGGTTCCACTGATTTTGTCTACATGATAGATTTTTGGGAAAACTATCCCAAAGTAGCAGCTCCCGTACCATCTTGCAGGTAACCTATAATAGGCTTTGTTCCCACAAACATAATACACTCCTGGAAATACAGGATCCGTTCCCCCTTTTAGTCCCCACCCTCCTAAAATTAGGAAGTTGTGTTCACATTCACTGGAACCAATGTAATTATTGTTATAATCTGTCTTTAATCTATGGAGGCAGAATTTTCCCCTTTTCACGAAATCCAGGGACATCGCAGCATGAGCCTTGCCACTTGCATAGATTCCCTCTTTCTCAGCCCATGGAGGTACATGGGTCTTCTGTTCAGTCGCTTTCTTTATTAAATCCTGTCTCCTTTCTTCTACTAAATCCCAAAAATCTTTTTCTTCTTTTCTCAATATACATGTTAAATTATCCTTATGTGCCTGAACTATATCTATTGAACTCATTGTTAAGAAAAATTCACCCATCAATTGTGCATTTTTATTACTAACTACTGGATTCATATTCTTTCTAATAGGTAATTCAGAAAATACTACATCTATGTTTGAATAAAAATATTGAAGTCTCCCTGTAGCATAAAATAAACTCGATAAAATGCTACATGACACACCATACGTCATAGGTATATGGTGATACGTCACCCCTTCTGACACTGATGAGGGTAACTTCATACACACGTAACAGTTACTAATTTCCATAGTATTCACATACTGAAATAACAATCTAATAAACACATTTGAAGACGTATTATAATCTGATTTATTATGATAATTTGCTTCATCTTCTACCCCTATTTCTATTTTAGTGTCTTTTATTCTACCTGCCTTATCATTAATATTTGTGTTATTTTTGTCATTTGTTTTCATTAACAAAGGTACTCCTACTGTTAGGAATAACCACACCAATACTACCAATAAAATACTACAAAAACAAAATCTAAAACACTTTCTTTTTAATCCACGTTTTGGTCTCTCAGTAACTTCAATTTCAGCCATTTTACTCCTGAGAAAATTTCTTTTCTCTTATCTTTTCTTCGTCAGTTTGACTTTCTTTTTCGTTCTTAAGGAGGCCTCAATTTGCTTTCATCAATCTGAACAATATGAATTTCTTCTGTTTCATCAGTCAGATCTAGGGATCCGAATTCCTCGAGTATGACATATGTCCATTCAGGAGCCTTGTATTTCCTGTTTAAATTTCTCAATCTTGGACTTCTTCGAGTTATTTTTGCCAAGGTTTGTTTAGATTGTGTCTGACTTGTGACTTCATTTACTTGTTCTGGTCTCTTTTCAGATTTTCTCAAGTGATACTTTAGTTTCTTTACTCCAGTTGGCCAATTGTCTCCCTTTCTGATTCTTTTGATTTGTACTGCGTTTTCACCTTCTTTATCTCCTTGTAAAGTTCTTTTAATTCCATTCAGTTTTGGCACAATCTGTTCTGATTCTCTTTTTCTGTGCTTGTACCTTCTTTTGCTTCCACCTGCTCAAGTCTTACCGCATTTTGTTCTTCTTCTTCTTGAGCTTGTTCTTCTAACTCTATCTGACCCTGTTCAGGTCTTACTTCAAACTTTTCTTCTCCTGCCTGAACCTGTTCTTCTAACTTTATCTGGTCCTGTTCAGGTCTTAATTCAAACTTTTCTTCTTCTGCCTGAACGTGTTCTTCTATTTTTCTCTCCTCAGGTTCGTGAAAGTTTTTTTTATTTTCCACCTGAGTGTGTTCTTCTTTCCCTGTCTCTTCCTGACTACTTTCCTGCCTTTTCAGTTCTGTTCTTCTTCTGGTTTCAATAACATCATCAATGACTTCAATCACTGGTATCCACTCTTCCTGACTTGTCTTTGGTTGTTCGTCATATGGTAGTCTTTCAGAATCTATTACTCTAGATTCTTCAATCTCACAGTTTACAACTCCTGATTCTTCAGCCTGTTCAGTCAGTATTTGCTCTTGTTGCTCTGATGGGCTCGGAACTCTTCTGGTATGGCTGGCATGAATCCAATTGGGCAAACCTGCACTCTTCACTGCTGTGGTAGTGACTAGTATGATTTTCCGTGGTTTGACCCACCTTGGTGCTAGGCACGACTTTCTTGCGTGTTTCTTCACTAGCACCCAATCTCCAGGATTCAAATCATGCGCTTGGTCTGGCTGTCTTTCAGCTGCGTCTTCTCCAACCTGGTGAGAGACAGAACGCACCATTTCAGCCAATCCTTTGCAGTAGTCTAATACCAGATCATCAGTTATACTCATTAGTTTATTTCCAGGAATAAATGCCTGTCTCATGGCTCTTCCCATGAGAACTTCATGTGGCCTCATTCCTGTTTTCCTGTCTGGAATACTTCTGAGACCCATCAATACAAGAGGTAATGCATCTGACCATTTCAGCTTTGTGGATGCACACACCTTCCCCAATCTCAACTTGATTGTGCCATTCAATTGCTGAACAATTCCAGAAGCCTCTGGACGATAAGCACAGTGCAGTTTTTGTTCAATGTTAAATGCAGCACAGATTAATCGAATTATTTCATTATTAAAATGAGGGCATATACCAAATCGTGGAACTAACTCCCTCAACAACAATTTTGCAACTGTAAGACTGTCATTTCTTCGAGTGGGATAGGCTTCCACCCATCTTGAGAAAAGGCATGCTATGACAAGTATATATTTCAGTCCATTACATGGGGGCAATTCGATAAAATCCAACTGCAATCTGGTGAAGGGTCCTTCTGCCTTTCCAATTTTCCCCCAGCTAACCACAGTCTTCCTACCTGGATTTTGCTGCTGACAGGTTAAGCATCTTTGACAAAGGCTTTCTGCGACTACCCTGAACTTCGGATTGTACCAACTCTGTCTGAACAGCCAGATCATTGAGTCTCTCCCTATGTGTGTTGCTCCATGATACACTCTTACCATTTTTGAAAGCAAACAATCTGGCATGACTGGTCTTCCATCTATATACACCCATACCTCATCTTCTGGTCTTTTTGTACAAGCTGCCTTTATCCAAATTTCCTTTTCCTTTTCCTCAACTTCTTCCTGCAATTGTCTAATCTCATCCCATGTGTCTGGTACTGAGAAAAACATAAGTTGGCATCTGGTTTCACCCGTTTCAATTTTTCTGTTTATGGCCACTGCATTTTTGGCACAGTATTTGGCCACTTGATCAGCATAATTGTTGCCAGCAGTCACATAGTCATTTCCTGACTGATGTGCAGCACATTTTACAACTGCTATCTCTTTTGGCAATTGTAATGCTTCCAATAAATCCTTCACATTTTTGCTGTTTCTGATAGGAGATCCTGAAGAAGTCAGAAATCCCCTCTGCATCCAGAGCTGGCCGAAGTCGTGCACAACCCCGAACCCATATTGACTGTCTGTAAATATGGTTACTCTCCAATTTTTCCCTTTTTACATGCCATCGTTAAGGCCACCAATTCGGCTACTTGTGCAGACTTGACTCCAGGTAAACAGGATGCTTCAATTACCCCAGATATTTTACAAACAGCATATGCAGCACTTAGTCCTCCTTCTTGTGTCCTGAGGCAGGAACCATCTGCAAATAACTCATGGTCAGCCTCTTTCAAATGTGTCTCTTTTATATCAGGCCGGGGCTTCGTACATAACTCAGTCACGTCCAAACAATCATGATCACTTTCATCTCTCACTTCTTCATCGCAAGGGTCTGGCAGTAGGGTAGCTGGGTTCATAATTGTACACCTTATCACAGTCACGTTCTCAGCTCCCAAAATCACTCTTTCATACTTAGTCAATCGACTAGGGGTGAGATGCTGTGTTCTTGTTCTTGTCAAAAGAATCTCAACTGAGTGTGGAACAAAAACGTTTACCGGATGTCCCATCACTATCGACTCACTTTGCTCCAGACTCATACAAGTAGCAGCTACTGCTTTTAAGCAGCCAGGCAATGCTGAAGCCACTGGGTCCAATGTAGCTGAAAAATATGCCACTGGACGTCGACTCAATCCATGTCTCTGTGTTAATACTGAAAGTGCACAATTTTCTCTCTCACAACAAAACAATACAAAGTCTTTTGAATAATCAGGCATGCCCAAGGCAGGAGCCTCACACAAACATTTTCGCAATTTTATAAATGCCTCTATGCAGTCATCATTCCAATACATCGTATCTTTTGCTCTTTTCCGGATCATCTGTATTAATGGTTTCGCTAACATCGAAAAACCATTAATCCATTGCCTACAGTATCCAACTACTCCCAGAAACATTCTCATTTCTCTCTGAGTCTGTGGCAATTGCATTTCTTTGATTATTTTTATTCTTTCCGGTGTCACTTTTCTAACTCCTCTTTCTATTTTATGCCCTAAATATCTAACTTCTTGTTGGCAGAACTGTAATTCTTCTGGAGACTCCTTGTGTCCTCCTTCAGCCAAATGGTTCAGTAATGCAATTGTGTCTGTGACACAATCTTCTCGTGTTTTTGATGCCACCAATAGGTCATCAATGTACTGGACCAGAACAGATTTTCCAGGCATAATCAATGACTCTAGCCACTTTTTCAAAATCTGATTAAAAATTGAAGGACTCTCTGTGTACCCTTGAGGAACTCGACACCATGCATAAATACGATCCTCAAACTTAAACGTAAAAAGATACTGGCTGTCTGGGTGCAAAGGAATAGAAAAGAATGCTTGACATAAATCAATTACTGTAAACCATCCTGCATTCCATGGTATCTGATAAAGGATCATGGCTGGATTTGGCACTATTGGACAACAGGGAACTACAATTTTATTTATTTTTCGTAAATCTTGCACTATTCTATACTTTCCGCTGGGCTTCTTCAGTCCTATTATTGGTGAATTACAAGGACTGCCCATCACTTCTTTTAAAAATACCTTGTTTCACCATTCGTTCAATTTCTGGAATACTCCTGCTTTCACTTCTGGACTCATTTTGTACTGTCGGGTATTTGGATACACTGCACCTTCTTTCACTGTCACTTTTACTGGGTCTATATTAGTCATTAGCCCAATATCTTTTCCTGTAAAATCCCACACGTCTGGATTAACTGTGGCTCTCAACTCTTCTGGTAATTCATTTTCAGTTATTAGTGAGAACATTTCATCTACTTCCGTTCCTTGTTTGGCTAACATCATCTTGTATACAACGTCTTCATCGGGGGTTTGGAAAGCGATACCATCCGGTGTACAATAGATTGTGCAATTCATTTTGCACAAAAGATCTCTTCCCAACAGATTTACAGGACTAGAATCGCATACTACGAATCGATGCATTTCCTTAAAATTTCCAATGTGCACCTCCATTGGTTTGGTGATCGGGGTTCTAATCTGTTGGTTCGACACGCCTACAACTTGGATTGATTCTCCCGAGAGGGGTAGGTTTGGGATGTCTGCTGTTCTCACAGTAGACCTGGTAGCACCAGTATCCAATAGGAAAGTAATGTCTTTACCTTCTACCTTCCCATCAACAAATGGACCTGACTGATCTACCGGCAAGGATGCACCAAGCACGCACTCCTCTTCCCCCCCCCCCTCAGGCACCGTCATTGGGTAGGATCTGAATTCTCCTCATCATTCTGCAAAAAATATTGTGTAATTGTTCTATTATTCTTACCACTTTCTCCTTGAAATCCGGCGTTCGCACTGAAACTTTGATGATTCACAAAATTTGGCATAGGAGCTGGTGGCACCTGATATTGTGGAGTAACTACCTGCTGCTGATGATTCATAAGTACTTCATTCTGCATCTGTGGGATTACATTTTGGTTTGGCCCATTAATACTCTTATTACTCTGAGTACTCTTACACTCGTTCTTCCAATGTCCAAGCTTTCCGCACGCATGACAAGGAAACTTCTTTTTCGCTTCTTCTCTGTCCATTCGTCCTCTATACTTATTACCATTCGCTCCTTGATTGTTCTGACTCTGTTCTTTCACTTGATTATTATTTTGGTCATTTATTTTCTCCTCTTGCTGTTCTGCTAATTTAACTTGTGCCCACATCATTTTCTCTTTTAGCTTCCTACGCCTGGCCTCAATATCATCTCCGCAATACTTTGCGTACTTTAAAATTTCATCCACTGTCTTGCTTTGCCAACGAAACATGTGCTGCTGTATCATCTGACTAATCTCTGGTTTCAAACCGTATACAAACCGATACACAAAATGTCCCATATCCTTATCACCGATATTCTTAAAACCACTATACTGCTTAAACACCTGCAACAACCTTTCATAATACGCATGTACAGATTCATTTGGTTCCTGTGTTGTTCTGTCTATTTTCACCCAGTCTGTTTCTTTAGGAGGAATTTTCCCTTTCAAATACGTTATCACTTGGTGATACTTTTTCATCACCTCCTCCAAGGGTGCTCCTGTCTTTGAGTCTCTAGCATACTCCTCAGTAGGCCAATCAATTGTATTTTTACATTCTGTCCATAAAACAGCAGGTACCACTATATCAAATAGACCATCCAAGTCCTTCAATAAAACCTTTGAAACCTTCACAAATCGCTCTACCTGTTTATACCATTCAACCGGTTTTTCTCTCAGCTTTGGAAAATCATTTGTAAATGACAAAATATCTTGTCTACTCCAAGGAACATGGACATATCCACCTCCAGGAACCTCTCTCATGGGACACAATTTTTCCACCTTACTTGATTCTCTCACTGGAAAGGCAGTTGCTGCTTCTCTCGCTTGTACTTCCTCTTTCTTTCTTATCCATCTAATTCTCCATTTATCAATGTCTCCCCATTTTTGCAAAATGCCCATTAATTCCTTTATCTGTAGTCTCTTTCCAGAAGCATTTACACTTTCTAAATCTTTATCAGTGAAGTCTACTCGATATGGTTTCTGTAACAACTTTGATTTCCCTATGTCTATTCCAATCTCTGAAGCAACTTCAGTCAATCTCTCATGAAATACTCTTGCTCTTCTGGTTATACTCTTACATAAATATAACAATTCTTCATCATTGTAAACATTCAATCTTTCTATGCCCACACATCCTGTCATCATTTCTTCCAATTCCACTTTCAATCTGCTGATGTCTAAAACCTTTGGTGGTGGATTTCGATTATCTATTTCCTGTGCCCATCTCTCTATTTCTTCAGGGGTAACTACTGTTGCACCTTCAGTTCTTATAGGTACTAAAGATCTCTTTTCTCTTAAATTCATAGGTGTATTTCTCTTCAGAGTTTCAGTTGAAGATTCTACATTCGGGAGATCCATTAATGAAATAACTGACTCACTTTCGCTAACCTGATCATCTGTAATTATTATTTCTTTCCTAGGACTATTTAATGGAATTGTCACAGGTTGTGGTTTCTGGCAAATCTTTTTATCTCCATATAATGGGATTACCGGACCAATGGTCACTGGTACTGTCAAGGCTTCAGTATTCAAATTTAATTGACTTATCTTCCGAACTAGTTCTTCTCTAGTTTTATTCAAAGCATCTCTTTCATTATGCTGCAATACTCTGTTATATGACGTATCATGTAAAATCTGTGGGGTTAATGGCATTCCCATTACTGGTGCACTTGGGGTAACCTTACTAGTTGCTTCTTGGTACGGCGGTGGATTTTTAATTAAAATATCCTCTAACAACTTGTCATCTGATTCTCCATATCCTGCTGTGTTCATGTGTTTTGTTTTCTCCTTACACTTTCCTCCAGACTGTTCCTCAACCATTAACACTGGATATAAACCTTCTGATACCATAGCTCTCATCCATTGTTTCATCTGCCCTTCGCGTGACTCATGCAAATGTCTGGGAAAAAATCCTCTATATCTTCCACCTCTGCATTTCTCTCGTTCATATGACTCAGTCTCCCATTCTTCCAAAGCCTCATATTGAGTTAACCTAGGTCTAGGTTCTAAATCATTCATTTTCAATCTCAAATTCTGAAGAATCCTCCCATTAAACGTACCATCTTTTGGAAAAGCTAATACTCCATCATCCTTCGTATATTCTATCCAGTTTTCCAACCACACGCAAGCATGATATCCTCTTTCCATTATCATAAAAGATGCTGGTGTCTTCGGTGGCGGAATAGGAATTCCCTCTCTAGTCAACACAGGCTTATCTTTTACAAAGAAATTCTTAATTTTCTTTAAAAATGACTAGGCCTGGGTGGAAAACTACGCTACGCTCGCGGAGTGTGCGTAGTTTGCGCAACTATGCGCTACGCGAATCGCACGTAGCACAGTGCAAAAACGCGTAGCGTTGCGGGCATTTTTTGCTCACTCGCGGTCCTCAACGTCAAGTTGGCGACCGCGAGCGAGCAAAATCAACATCCCGGCGAGACTTTTTCCTCGTTCGCGATCGGCAACATCAAGTTGCCGATCGCGAGCGTGGAAAATAAACCTCCCGGCAAGATTCTCAACGCGGGGAGGTCAGGTTTCTCATTGCGAGTGGTCGCGTATGCTCGCGACCGCTCGCAATGAGAAACTACCAGTCCACGTTGAGAAAGCTGCCGCTCGAGTACAAATCTACTCGAGCGGCAGAAAACGACCGCTTGCACTGTGCATGATGCCGTTTGCAATGATTGCACAGTGCGGACAAGCATCCGGCACTGTGCAATCATTGCGAACAGCATTTCCCTACCGCACTATGCAGTTTGCGTAGCTACGCGTAGCGCGCGTAATGCAAAGTACACTTTGCGTAGCTACGCGTAGCGCGACTACGCAAACTACGCCCAGGGTTAAAAATGACATCTTTCTTTTCTCTCCATACATCCTTGAAGAACGATGCAGGAAATTGTATTCTGCAAACCCTTGAAATCTTCAACCTGTACACCTTGCACTAACAGTCAAATCAAAATCCCGCATACAATCTCTCTCTCCACCAATCCTAGCGCGGCTTCTAACTAGCTGTCCAATTAAATTAGGCTCACGCTCGTGATCTGACCAATGCCAGCGCGGCCTCTTCCTGACTTCAGTTCTGCTCCTTACTACTGACCCCTCCTTTACAAGGCTGCTCCTGTCACACGCCCGCTGTTTCTACCAATCCCAGCGCGGCTCACTGTGACGTCAGTACCACTCCGGCAACTGACCCTCCCTTCACATGGTAATACGAAAACTTTATTTCTCGATATTTTCCTTAAAAATTCTTTGTTACTAACGACATAAAAACATTCGCTACTCTGTCTGTTCCGCTAAATCAAAGGATAGTTTATTTCTTTCCACTGCGAGTAAAACCTTCCGCTTACTCTTCATACACTGCGAGTAAAACCCTTCCGCTTACCCTTCATTCAAGTTCCAGAGAAAACCGGCTACTCCTCCGGTGTCACCCGTTTTGGGAAATTTGAGACCAAAGTTTCACCAGCGAACTCCTTTTGCTGTCAATCTAGCTTGGAAGAACCTGCTACTCCTTCAGGGTTACCCTTTCTAGGTGATATAACGCCTAAAGTTTCACTAGCGAACTCTTTGCTATCAATCACTCTCACTTTTACACAGAAAATAGTCCCTACTTTAACACTGCTAGCCCTACCTAGCTTCTCAGTGTTATTCCAACAGACGAGTAACCTCACTGCAGTGTGGTTTCTATTGCCACCCGCTATTCATTCCCCGGGAATTTTCCAGACAACATAAAACAAGGACGCTAACTCTTTTGTTAAAACATAAAGCAATAATCAATAATCTATACTTATCACCAAACTAGTCAATAATAACCATAACTCTGCTACCAGAAAACTGATCCAGCGGTGTACTAACAGCAGATACTCCACTACCATATACTCATCTGGGCCCATATAACTTTCTTCCACAAAATACCAAGTAAACCGCTGGAAGCTTAGTTTATGATTGTCATACTTTAAGATCTAGTTATTACTTTCCCTAACTAAACCTTTCACAGATCAATTAGTCCTTTCCTCTGGTCAATGGACCATTAGTTGGAACTAGTTGATGGTGATAATTAACATAACTTATTAACCATTTCTTGATTAAAATGAAATAATCACAGACTCGGGAAGTTTTAAAATCTTTATCTAAATTAATTGAGTGTGAACCATCTCAAAGTTTCAGTACAAACACCCTCATTCTCAAGAGTGTCAATTCAATCGATTCTCAAATATGCAATAGCAATTCAGATCCACACAATGACTATGCTCGGAAAGAAGAGGACAGAGAGAGAAGAACATCTATGAATACAATGACATTTATAATTACCAAGAATGGTATGAAGACCAACCCCCTGGCCAAAGGGCTGGTAAGGGTCCCCCAGGATAGATCAGGAGACAAAGACTTCAGGACAGGAATCAGGACAGGATACTTCACCTCTCTAAATACCGACGACTGCGTCGCACCCCTCTCTGACACTCTCTTCCTCCTCGTGGTTCTTCCGCGATCTTCTTTCTAACCCAATTAAGTTAAAATAGATGGTTCTGCATTCGATTTCTTCATCAGCGTCTCACAGCATCAGCACCACCACCACCACCAGCACCGATAGCATCCCGAGCTCTGTATCACCTCCCGTTAAGCTAAGCTAACTAACTAAAACTACCTCACTTATACCTTTCCATAACCATGTACCACCCATTAATGTTTCAATCTCACAAAATACTAACTCTGATTGGACAGGTGAGGGGGGATGATCGTCACGCCATGCTTACATATTTCATTAAACCATTGTTGTCAAATCCCTCCCCTCAAACTTTATTAAATCATTTCCTTTCCCATACATCTCCAAACTTTATTAATACAAAATGTTGCAATGTCATTGAATAAAACTTCTTCATATGAACTCTTCACCCTCATGTTCCCAGGGCACATCTTCACTGGCCTTGGACGCGTGACAAGTCCTTACTCATCTTTCCGTATTCTCTCTCGGGTGCGCATGCGTGGGGTTACATCAGTCAGCTCAATTCAGACAAGCTTGGAAGTCCCAAATGCGCACTAATAATAAAGTCAAAAGAAGAAATGTTATTCTCAAAAATAAATGATTTCACTGTATACCACCAACCTCTAATCTAACCCACTCTATTTATTATTACCCTTTCTGCATTTGCGTTAGTATAAAACTTATTTTCTATTTCGGCCAAGCAGGTGCCATGCATGTGAGCTTTCAAGCGGCCATTTTTAATACCTTTGCGCAGGCGCAAGATTTTCCCTCCAAGCATTAGTACGTCATACTACGTAGATGCAGTAGACGCATGCGCAATAAAGATCCCTTGTTAGAGTGCGTTTTAGTCCTTCGTTCATGTTGTTACGATTAGTAAACACATAGGCAAGCTTCTCTGTCCCGCGTGTCTTTTCTAAAATACTAAATATTAATTACCAACACGTTGTTAGTAATTCGTTAATGAGTTAAAACGAAAGGATTGCTTCCGAGCAAGTCTCATTTACGAGTCCCAGCTCCATCAGGGGTGCTGGGCAGCTGGTGCTCCTGATGGCTGCAGTTGCCACAGTACCAGTAGTTCTGGCTCCAGTTTATGGGGGTGTGGGTGCGGATGAATGGCTGATGACATGAGCTCGACTTGACAGAGAGACAGCTGGGAGACCTTTGTTGTACTCTTTCTTGTGAAATTGTCTGGAAACCCCACTAGTTTCACATAACCCAGTGTTGAATGTACATGCTAACTGCATGGTAGTCTGCGGAAACACTTTGTGCTTTTTGTGCATCCGCGCCTTGTCAGGTTTTCCTGTGGTAGGGACACGTTCCGGGTCCCAAGAAACATCCGTAGAAAACATTCACTACTCCCCCCACATGCCTCTCCCTCATCTCAGTATTTACAAAGATAAATACTGCCCACCTAACTTATTTCTCAAACATTCATACTGGCCTCACCCACCTACAGGGAGTGAGGAGCCGGTGACCACCCCTTGATTCACCCTTTATCTCATACTGTATGACCTGGGAGGAGAACAATAAGAATATTTCTAGTGATGAATAATATCAGGATCTGATTGAAAAAGCTGGTGTGTCAACTGCAATAAACTTACACATATACATGGATTGAATTACGGGGGAAAATTCATGTTTTGTAATCATAATACATGAATTTTCCCCCGTAAATCAATCTACCCACATTTAATTTACATCATGAAAGTGTAAAGGTGTAATCCCATCGGTTCATGGAGGCTGGAATGGGTGTTCCAGGGTGGGGATGCCCTGCCAATTAGGTGAATACCCACAAACCTTGGAATGTGTGGGCATTCACAAACTTTTGTAAAGTGTCTTTTCACTCTGGTCATTGGTAAAGGTTTTTGTTTGTCAAGGAGACCTCCAAAAGTGCTGGTTGTATAGGGATAGGGATTTTCCCTCTCGAGAAGAAAAATAGTTGTGAAATAGTTAGGCATGTACGACAGTAGCACACCTGGCAAACAGTTGCTACTTTTGAGGAATACTCATGGAATCCTCCCTGAATTTCCAAAAAGTCTGAAATGTACTCCAAATGTATGGCTAAACGTTCAAGAGTTCCCTTCTGTGCAGCCATCACACCTGTGCAAATCTGAAACAAGAGAAGACCTTAGGTCTCTGTTAGACATGATCTGTACTAGCGGACAGAATTGTTGCCAATACACATTGCAATGTGCACATGTAGGGGCATATTTACAAGCCCTCACCACCACTGGAGCATCACTTTTTTTGATGCCTCGGTGGAGCAGGGCCATTTTCCATATTTAAAAGGTGGCGCTAAGCCACTTTGCATTGCTTGACACCACCTTGTAAATATGCCCGTTCCGCCGCAGTCCTCTGTTTCAAAGGGGTGTGCAATGGGTGTTGCTATGGGCATTCAACTGCAACACCCATTGCTTTTTGACTCTGCCCCAGATTTACAAGGCTGAGGCAGTGCCAAAAACTAACACCATGGAATACCTGGCGTTAGAATGGCGATATGAGGAGAAATTATTCATTTATCCTCGTTATTTGTTCTTTCCATGTGTGCTGCATTCTGCAGCACACATAGAAGGTGCAAATCGCCATTATTGATTGTTTATGTGCAGGAAGGTGTCCCTTCCTGCACATAAACAATCATCCTTGCCTTGCAGGCACCCTTGCAGCATGGCAGCAGGGAGCCTGTGCTGGCACTAGGCAGATTTGTTTGCGCTAGGGGAAACACAGGGGTGCGCCGTATTCTTCTGAATACGGCGCATCTCTGCGTTTTCAAAATGTCAAAGAACGGCACTGCCAAATTTGGCGCATCTCTGCACTCCAACATTTTATTGTAAATATGCCCCGTAGACTGCCCGTGCAGAGGAAAGGCTGTGCAAGGGACCCTTGTTCATACAGGAAGCCAGAAAATACTGATGCAATGAGTGGTCTTTACCAAGTGGAGTATTATGGTGCCCCTGGGTCAGGGGTCGGCAGAGACTACTAGAGCCGGAAAGGCCTTTTATAACATCAGGCATTACCCCGGTGGGCTGGGGCCTTCAAGGGCGGCTTTGAAAGCCAAGGGCCACTCCTGGTGCCTCATTATACATGGACGCACCTTTCAAAAGGTGCGCCCAGACCAATGAAGGAAAATGTGCCGTATTATGATGAATGCACTGTCCCCAGGGCAGCACATTCATGTGAAAAATGGAGCGGCTGCTTTGAAGCCGCTCAGTGTTTGCACAGTGCAGGCAGCAACCAGCCTGCACTTTGAAGGTGGAATAGAGATCCCCTTGCAGGCGGGTGCAGTGAGTGACTGCACCCACCTGCAAGGGGATGTCTGGGGGGGTCTATGGGATCCCCTTTCCCCCCTCCGGAGGGCTGTCATGAGGGGGCTCACTGACAGTGCGCCATCTTTAAGGTGGCGCAATGTCAGTGCGTCTCTTGAGAGCTTCTTTGCCTTTGCGCCCGTGTCTGTAATATGGCACAGGGGCAGAAGCAAAGGGATTCCCTCACTTGCAAATGAGGGATGCAAATGAGGGAATGGCCTCTGAAGATAGCACTGCCGCTTTATGTGCGCTAGCGCTATTGGTATTACAGAAAGGCCCGCACAAGGGTCTGCGGCCCCTTCTGTAATAACAAAGTGCCCCGGGGGCATGCCTAACTGGCGCAAACGCCCTTAGCACTCCCGGGGTACTTATACAATATGGCCCCTGGTACCTATGTCACAGATCATGAGGTTAAATGCAGCAGGCACACAGAGGCTTCAAGAGAGAGAGAAAGATGAGGAGGAGTGGGGAAGCAGAGAGAAAGCAATCAGAGAGGGAGAACAGAAAGTTGAGAAGGAGAGTGAGAGAGTGGAAGTATAGAAGGAGAGAGATTGCACGAGAAGACAAAAGGAGTGGGCTGGTTTGAGCATCTTTGTCAAGTCTGCCTTTGGTTCCCCAGTCCAGCCCTGGAGATTGCAGACCATGAGCGCCAGCTTCTGTTTTCGTTTCTGCAGTGACAATATGGCCTGTCATCACTGTGCATGCGACGTCGAGCGACTGTGCCAGGTGGCATATTATATGATCAACTTAAAACTAATTAATCAATTATTTAACAATGAGCAAAAGACTGTTCAGAGCTACTCCTTTTATTAATATTCCACAATGTCTCTCAGTCTGTGATAGAGTTGAGGTGCTTCCTGCAGCTCCTAATGCTTCCTTCGAGCTCTCAACATCTCTCCAGGGCTGCGGACAGACATATTCTTCAGACTAGCATGTCCAGCTGTTGAAGGGCCCTCCCTTGGTAGGGTAGCGCGGTTTTAGCATGGGATTGAAGCATCATCAGCGGCAGCACTGGACAAGTTTTTGAAAAAGTCAGTTTATTTCTTCTCCCATGTAGTGAAGTAGGAGACCATGGAGTCTGTCTCCCTGAATTCTATCTCATATTAAATCCTTATATTAATATGAACCACTGGTGCTGCCACATCTTGCATGGGAAAGAATTTCTGCTGCGGTCATTCCTACGTCTTTCCCCACTATCCGTGGTATGTCACCCAGCATCTCGGCATCAGCGGCCTATTGGATGACAGTTCTGTCCTTGGAATGTAAACATTTATTTCTCGATGTATCCATATCGTTTTCTCAGATCCACACACCCTTTAAAATTATTGCTTTTAGCAGGCCCAGCTGCATTAGTCAGGCATCTGTTTGGTTGCAGGCTTAAACAACCTATCAGCAGCAAGCACCTGAACTCCCATCAGCAAGCCTTGGTGAGCATTCAGTCCCCCAGCAGCAAATTTTGGTGAGCCATCAGTCCTGCTTCATCGCTTTTTATACTTTATATAACTTATATGTATTTTGAGTCAATATATCCAGAGAAAAAAGTCACTATTCACACATAACCTAAAAATCCCTACTGCAGAAATTCAGCAGGTCTCTGTATTATGGCAATGAGGGTTGTCAACTATGTGATGGTCCACCAAGAAAAGTGCATTAAAAAGAAGACCCTGCACTAGAAGGGAAGGAGGCACTCAATGTATTACTAAAATCATCTTTGTATACAGCATCAAAGAAGATTCTCAGAAGACAACATTTATCTTTGACATACCACATGTATCTTTACTCTTACAAGGTGACTTGGTTGAAGCCACTGAAATGGTGGAGTGAGGCCCCTCAGGGAGTGTCCCGGATCAAGAGTGGGTAGCATACCTTATTGTTTTAGTCAAAGAGCTGCATGCCAAACTTGTGAGAGTACTTCTATCTGTTCTAGCCCAGTCACCAAATTAAGCCAATGTGAATACTGGGGGCGGGGAATAATCCCTTCCCAGGACAACACTGCACTTTATGTGCGAAAATAAATTCAATGTTATATAATATTTTCCCCAAATAAATTTGTTTCTAATAAATTTTCTTTTGAAATAATATTCTCTGTCATTATTGAATCTATTGTGCGTGTAAATATTCAATATATGTTTTCTCAATGAATTTCACAGTAAACAACCAATTGATCAGGAAGTATAGTAGAAATAATATCCCGTATCCACACAGTAATCCCAGAATTAATCTTAGTCCGATAACACCTTAAAACTGTGCACTCTGTAGCACACAGAAGACAAATATCTTTGTTATCTTCTGATTAAATGAACTTACTCAATTCAAATTCATTTTCTCGTGCAAGCCAAATGGACCTGTATCAGGAACTTTAAGGAATGGCGGGCATATAACTTTCACCACAGGCTTACTCCACAACCCTTATGCTTCCATTCAGATCTTTTTTTAGATAACAATATATCAAGAAAACATTTTTCATGTAAAGAACAAAGTAAACATTTATAAAAAAAAAAAAAGTCAAATCGGTCCAGTTCTTCCCCCCTTTCAATTTAGAAACCCTCTTTTATATCTTCACATCTCGCAGTTAATGCTCTCATTTCTAAAACATGGAATCGGAGCTGTGAAATATTGTGACAAAACCCTTAGTGCCCAATTCACAAAGGTAAACTTAGACCTGAAGTCTAACTTTACACATGAATGCAAAGGGCCCAATTCACAAAGGTAAAGTTAGACTAAAAGTCTAGCTTTACTACTTTTCAGTATTCACAAAGGTAAGTTACTGCTAGTAACTTTGTTACTAGTAAACTTACTAGTAGTAAAGTAACTAATAGTAAAGTTACTATTAGTAAAATTATTAGTAGTAAAGTTACCAGTAATAGCTTACCTTTGTGTGTACCGAAAATTGGTAAAGTTAGACTTTTGGTCTAAGTTAGACTTTGGTCTAACTTTACCTTTGTGAATCGGGCCCTTAGTGTCTTGCTAAAGGGAATTCCATACTTTGTAATCTGACATTAGATCGATCTTCATTTTGTCAGTGTTTGACACTGCGTTCAGTCACGCCTCCATGATATAAACCACAAGGATACTCAACCCATGTAGGCATTGTATAGCTTCAGACTTTACATAGTGTTTCGGTATGATCTTTTTCCCAGTGTAGGGGTCATGAATGCTGTTTTCTTTAAGTACATATGAACATGCACAGTTGAGACACAGATAGGTACCACTCTTTTTTGGTTTCAACACTTGTTGTTTATGCACGCTTTCGTGTTACATGTGTCCATAGATGAGATACTACAGAGTGTCCAAGTTATGGCTATACTTTTCCCGAAAAGGAGCAAAATTACTTGGGTTACATTTCAATCCTATGTTTTTTGCCCACTATTCCACTCAGACAGAGACTAGCCAAATGCAAATCACACCTGGTTCTGCACTCTAACAGGAACAGTGAGCCTGAACTACAAATCCAGGTCCCCCTAGACAGGAATATAAGTAACCACAGGCCAGTTTCCCATGTTTGAGTCTCATCGGTGAGGTGCAATTTGAGTTCAATGAAACATTTAGCAAAGGACCCACATCTGGGCTTACCCATCGCACTTGGTATTGCTGCAATCAGAACAGTCCAGCAATAGCAGGTCTACTTTAGATGGGAACACGAGACACCCATAATGGTTGCAACCTTTTTGGGCCACATCAGTGAGTTGCAGCTTGCGTACATTGGCACAATGTCCCAAGTCTGAAACAGTATGCCTGACAAACAAGACCATCCACTTTGACTCACCCACAAACCTCATCAAAAGACCACTGGGCGGCTTCTGATTTTCCTGGTCTGTCCCGTTCCTAATCCCAGAGAAGACTTCCCTTCATTAGTAGTTCCCAGATTCCTAGTACTTGGTTAATAACTCACACCTGGTTTTCTTTCTGCACTTGTGCTCCTCCCTTGAGCTTCCAGTTATTTCTACCCAATGGGCTCCGGGTGCAGAGCCTCGCTATAGTTCTTACTGCTGAGACTCATTGTGATATAACACTGTTCTACTGCTTTTGTTCCAGGCTTCTTCTTTGATTCTGTGTTCTTTGGTTTTCCTTGTTTCTTGTTCCTACTTTCCTGTTTGCTGCTAGTATTATCTATTTCTGTTCCCTGTAATTTCAGTCTCTCTGTGATTTCCATTGTTTCTAGTTCAGCCTTCACACTTACTGACCATCCTTCTGGATGCAGTCTCCTTGCCTTCCATCCTGGTGTTCCCTGTTTGTCTGAATACTTCAGTCTGGCCCTTGTTAGTGTACATATTTTTCAGTCTTATTTCAGTATTCATAGTTCTGATTACTTAATTCTAGTCCACTCTGGTTCATGTTCTTTGATTCCAATCCTGCTTTGCCATGAGCCCAATTCTTTATTCAGAGCTAGCTTCTCTATTACCTTTAGTCTTTTCATGTGTTAGTATTGAAACTTTTAATGTTGCTACAAAGGGTGCCAGTGAGTTTCTGAGGCTTGGTGCCTCACCCACTCATAAAAGTGACGGGTGTCTACTAAGGTTCTGTGCGAATAACTGGTCCCTGTATTATTGTGGGATCTTTTTACCTCACAGAGAGACCACTTTCCAAGGAACATACAAACAATAGTTTATGATAGATTATTGTTTTTCCTGGTTCTGCCTTCCACTTGTTTGTATTTGCATTGTTTTCCTAGTTTCTCGTTTGTGTGCTTTCCCAGTTCATGTGCAGTTTCCGGCTTCTGTCCTGCTCCCCTTCCCTGCTTTCCGATATTTTCTTGTATATGTAAAAACCCTCCTCCAGAATTCGCTTGTCCCTGCAAAGAGCAAGCACTCAATTTTAGTTAGCTGTGTCCCAATCTCAGTAGGGTCCCTGACAAAAAGTACAGGCAGGCAGATGGGCATAAACAGCTTACAAATGGGAAACTACTGTTTTGTGAGGCACTCAGGGACCAAATGGAACACCCCATTCAGAGGCCGACTTTTGAACCACACATCCCGTACAGGCATACATGCATAAACCATATACATGAATACACCCTACATAAATGTCTCAGATGGGTTGAAGGCAAGAGAGCCCAGTTATGGAGCCTAGAGGGACTTTTGATGGGAGAGATGGTAGTTCCTTTCCAACAAGCGTGCAGGTGAAAATGCCTATGCCATTGCATTGTACTCATGCTACTACCACCTCTGGTCACTCCACAGTTTGAGCTGACTGGGCAGTAGACATCAGGGGTGGGTCCTTCATTAAGGTGGGGGAGCATTCCCCACTAACTAAATTCCCCCCATAGATGGCAAAATAAAATGGTAGTAAAGTTCATTTATTACCATTTTATTTTTCAAAACCCCATCCTGAGCCCAGCGTCCGGACGGGGTGTGGGGCTTTCAGATGTCTGCTGCTGCTAGTCAGGCAGCAGCAGAAAGCGGTGATGGGCAGGGCACTTTAAGTTTAAAGTGGGCATGTCTCTTTGGCCGGCCGTCTTGCGACGGCCTGCAAGACATGTGCAGTGCAAACCTCTCTAACCCAGCTGTCTTAGACAGCTGGGTTAGAGACGTATAGGGCTCCAGTGTCCTCGGGCGCGCCGAATGAGGCCTCTCCCTCCAATCCTGCCGCTGCTTTCATGCTGCATGAGAGCAGCGCCAGGATTGGTTACTGCAGTTTCCTGGGTCCCGCGTTGGAGCATGCCTGTCTGGAGAAGACCCGAGTGAGGAGAACGTCAAGCCAAGGAAGGTACGTGTAATTATTTTTTTTACTTTTATTTTTGTCCCACCAGCGGCACCACTCTCCGTACATGCCAGCTGCCACTGGTAGTCATCCACACTCAGGGAGAACATTCACTTTGAATGTCTTACTAGCATTAGAGCACATCTTTGATGTTAACAATCCAAAAATAATTGCATGGTGAACATGTAGCTGGCTAGTATGAATGTCGAGTCCACCTGATGTAACAGGGTAATCCAGAAATCACTTACAGGGCAAGATGAAACAGTATAACCAGTCTATGTAGATGCCTCTTGTCTTTACAAAAGTGGTAGTTAATCTTTTTGTAGGCAAAAAAATGATTTTCTGTTTTCTGCATATTGAAGACAGGGGCTAAATTCATCACACTTGCCCCTTCTTCAAAATAGCTTCGGTTTGCTGGGAATTTCAGTGGATGACAATTCCTACACTGTTAAATTGTGATATTTTGTATGAACATTTTTGACGTAGTGCTGCAGTAGAGCGAAACAGAAGGCGATTGTACACTGTTTGGGTCTTTTATTACTTCCTGGTAAAACACAGAGAGACCAGTGTAATACAATGACACAGTTCTGAAGGGTGTAACAAACAAGGTGGGTATTCATTTACAGAAAGAAATGTGATAACGATTAGCTTTCCTTTTTTTGCAATAACCTGCATCTCAATGAAATAAGACTCAAGGTCATCCATTGATTAATTGTAGACTTTAAATATTGTATATTGGAAAAGAAGGTGATGCTGAAGCAACTACAATCCTTCATTGGTCAGGTTACCACTAGGGTGAGCTCCTTAGGTAGGTCTTTTTCATGAATTGTGCTGAGGGCCTGAGTGGGTCTAATACCTTGTCACAACTTCACAAGGGTACGAAGACCTGGAACTCCCTACCTCTGCACCTCAGGCAATCACCATCACTGCCACAATTCAGGAGATACCTCAAGACCTGGCTCTTCAACTGAACTGCAGACCTCCCCCCAGCGCCTTGAGACCCTTACGGGTGAGTAGTCACGCTATATAAGAACCCTGATTGATTGATTGACAAGGTTTTCAAAGGTCATGCAGGAAGTCCTATGGCTCTGGGACACATTCTTTAGGGATTCAATGGTGTGTCTTTGTGTTGGGATAAGAAGGTGCAAAAGGGGTATTGAGCTGTACACTGCCATAGCAGAAAGCATTGGATTGGTTTCAGCACTGGTCAACAAACGCTGGGACATGAAAGGGCCACATTGGTAGTCAAATAGTGAAGTGAGTGTGAACATTCACGTTTTAGAATCAGTTTTATTGCAGTGTCGATCTGAGGTGATAGACTTGCCAACAGGAACTCATTGTTTTGGCAGACAGCTGGCCCTTCTTGCAAGTTTAGTAAAGCTTAACAAACAATTAATAAGCTGCAGACTGCTAAGGGCACTTTTTTCTTAAATGTGTAATACTGGGCTGTAAGAATGAAGGGGACGATGCTCTATAGTTTTAAAATGGACACTTCCATGTCATGGGTCCTGAAGCAGAGAAGCTGAGATACCCATTCCAGCAATCCCTCTGGAGTGTGGGTGTCACAGAGTGAACCCTATGGCTCTGAATTCACTAATGATACATATCCTCATTAGGAATCGAGACATCCAGGGAGTGGTATTGGAAGATTGACCATCCACAGCTTTGATTTATCTGAACAAGCCCCAGTGGTTATGCTGCAGTCAGATTATAGTTAGATCAGACATATGTATAGGTTTACATGTCAGAATATTGAATGTAACTTAAATATTGTGCCCTTAATATCGTTTACAAAACAATCACCTATTGGATTCAGATTTTCCATTATTAACTCCAATGGCGCAATATTTCTGACACAATATTTATGTCAGACAATGTTCTGTCAATGATCTTGTGGTAACACACCATGTTCGCGTTCATACACCCTTCTGGGTTTCTCACCTCTTCAGTACACGCATGCTATAGATACTATTGTAGTAAAAGAAAGTTCAGGAAAGTACCGGTTTATTAGCAGTTTCCACTGTATAAACTGGATAGCGCTAAGTCATTTTTGAGGGGAAGGGTGTTCCAGAGGGATAGCACCACCACTGAGAAGGCTTAGCCTCTTATAACAAGGATGATCAACAGGTTCTGTCCTGTGATTCGAACAGCACCCACATGACATAACATAAGAGCTTATTTTAAGAAAGTGGGAGCAATATCAAAACAGGCCTGGTGGACATTTTGCACCCACATGACCTAACATAAGAGCTTATTTTAAGAAAGTGGGAGCAATATCAAAACAGGCCTGGTGGACATTTTTAAGTGCCTTAAATTAAAAGTGCTGAGATCCTATGCCAGTTAAGTAACCTTCGCAGAAGGGTAACAGAAACAAATTTGAGGACTTCCTTAAAAAGGTTAGAACATTGCAGTGTGGACCATCTGAACACATGGCAACACATGACTCTGGATACATGAGCATGGCTCTCAGAGAGTATATTTTGACAGAGCAGTGTGTCCTTGGCTATCTCGTTTAAGTTTATGGTCTCCCTCTAACCAGACGTCTGTAAACCAGGTCCGTATTTTATATTGTCCTGCCTCAAATATAAAATTGACTTGGATCAGGCAATTCTGTCTTGTGAGTATTCAGGGCTGGATGCCCTGAATTCAGATCTGGGCCTTCTGTTGTCCAAGGTAAGGCCAACTCTTTCTGGAAGCCATGATGTCACTACACACTGGAATATGTAGAAAGAGGCAAGTGCCCTAGAGAACCTGCCACCTTCTCAGGAGGAGAAAGCCAAAGGCTTTAAAAAACCTCCTTACTTATGAAGTCTTCAGAGGGTTGGAGAAAACCAGGAGTCAGGAATACAGGCGAGGAAGTCCCAAGAGTCAGGATCAGCAAGTGGAGGGAGCGAGGAAACAAGCGAAGGAACATGGCTTTGTTGAAACACATCCGCCAACTAGCCTGAGGTCTTAAAATAACAAAAGAAAAGGAAATTACATCAAACTCCACATGACAGGAAACATTATAGTTTAGAGAATTTAGGAAGAAGGGAGGAACAGCCATGACTGATAAGGAAAAGAAAAGAATATGAAGCCCTGAAGTGGGCTGGATGCAGAGTCACCCTAAAAGGCAGCTGCGAAACCCTCAGGTAGGTGATTGCCATCTTGGAGTTGAAGAGAGAGAAACAGCCAGGAGCATGTGAGGAAACAAACCGAAGTCAGAGACTCGCCCAGCACGCAACTGCAGGCTTCGTACGATGTCTTCGGAACCAAAGAACTGCAGAACCCCGCAAAGTACTGCAGTCCTTGGGCACCCAGGCAGCCAAGAAGATGTGGAAGCAACAGAGAGTGGGTGCACAGACACAACTTTGCCATATTTGCCTGATTCTGGAAATCTCCTTCCTCCAGCCGTCAACTGTCGATCACTGCACTTTTGTTCCCTTGTGTTCTCGCCAGCGTCAGTTATTTGTTCCTCTTTCTTTGCACATACTAGATGTCTTTCTTCCAAGCAGCTGTTGTAGTTGCCAATGTACACTTACTGTCCTGTAAAAACAATCCTTTGCTCAGTGATTTATGGTAACCCAGCTTGCTTGCAGAAGGATATTAATATTTTACACTCTCTTGTGACAATCCTATTCTATCATTGTCCATTGATTCAGGTTAGCCTCCTCTGCTCATGCAATGAAATGCTATTTTTACCTTCAATGGAAAGCTCCATCACAGTTCAGTTCTTTTCATGATTTAACATAAGGTTTGTATCTGCAAGTGTCCCTGACTTAGAGACCACCCCAGAGCATGTGGATGAGGTGCTCTCATTTCAGGCAGCTCCTGTGTGGCACTTAATGTGACTAAAAGGACCTAGAAAGGACAAAAGGACACAAGTCACTCAAATACCATGCCTCTCAGGCCTCCTGCATCTCAGTCCAGGAAGATAATATTGCTCTCAAATGCTTCTGAGAGATCTAAACATGTAAGTGTGTAACACCAACAACATAAGAGGTTACTTTAAGCTAATCTTTAATAGTATCATGAAGTCCCTCAATGTCCTGCTTGGTTCTAAAAGCTCTGTGAACTGTGGCAGTGGTTGTTTTCCAGGAAGTTGACCAGCTGCATTGCCACATTAGCCTCAAGGACCTGAGATGTGATTAGAAAGAAGCCAATCGGGTGAACGTGGGCTGATCACTAGGATCCATACAAGGATTTTTCACAGAGGGCTCACCGTTGCTAATTTAAGCTCTAAAGAAGCCACCCCTAAATTCAGAGTTGGATAACAATAACCCCCAATAGTGGCACAAGAGTTTGTTAGGCTTTTAATTGCTGGAGCCAGGAAGACGTCGTGGAAGGAGGGGTGGAGGAGTGCTAGAGGCAGGGAGAATCCAGATTTTAGCTCAGTCTAAGTGGACAATATTTGATCTTCCTTTGGTGCCTGTATAAACCTTCTACCCAGATCTAAGGCTTGCAGGCTCAACTTCACTGCTAAGGCTTGATAGTCAGGTCAATCCTGCATCAAGCATGAGCCAGTGAGATTGAAGTCAGGATTTTCTGTGTTTCTGTGCTCTAGCCGGCTTTGAAACTGTAAGAGTTTGTGTGACATAGCAGTCTCCAGAAGACATTGGTGCCCGGATAAGAGGATGGGTTGCTAGCTGGAGGGGCTACAAATGAGATTTAAGATTTCAATATCAAAACAGACAAAGCAGAAAAGGGGGCATGGGTCAAAGTGTGGCGCCAATACTAGAGTTTACTGGGCAAACAGGGAGCTATAAAGTTTCTCTAAGACAAGGGCTGAGGGGATATCTGGTTCGTGAGGATGGTTACTATTTTACAATATAACAGTTCAGCTGCAGCATATATGCCATATTGGCAAAGTGTGATCTAAGTCACAGACAACAAGGCACGCGCTGTTTCCAAATTGGAATGCCATTACAGGCTGGTGGGCTCAAAGGAAGTTACAATGGAGGGAGGGAAATTGGGAGTCATTGTGTTGCAAGCCAAATTTACATTTTCCAAGCACAACACCGTGGGGGTTCGCAGAACTTGCCTTTGAAATCCAGTGGTGTTACTCTGGGCACAAGTGATAGATGTTAAACAGGTATTATGTACAGTCTAGATCAGTCTAGATATCTGGGGGATCATAGGCGTCGACAATGCCAGGGGAAGTGACATCACATACCCTTTAACCTTGATAACATCACAGGAAGTGATGCCAGATGCCCCTTGACTCTGATTTTTTCCAGGAAGTCACCTCACATGACGTTAAGCATGATGACTTCACAATAATTGACATCACTGAAGATCCATTAAAACTGCATGAATAATATACCAACGCACACAAAGGTCTATTTTACATACCATCTATATTATTCTGCCTACTTGTTCTTTGAAAGTTCTGGGAATAACACTTGCTCTGAACTGTAGTGAGTGAGTAAAGTGAGAAAGGCAGGCTTCTACTAGGGGTTTCTCCCCCTGAGAAATTCTTGAAAAGACTGTGGTCAAATTGTGCATTTTGCCCGGAATTACCTCTAGTATGCCATTACCTGTACTTTTTCATGGGTGTCCATTAGGTCAAGAATTACCTCTCATGTGCCAGTATTTTGTCACAGGTGTCTGTCATGCTAAGAAATTTTCTCAAGAACTCCAACACCAGTATTTTACCATGGATGTCTCTAAAAGACAAACATTACCTTCAGTAGGCCAGGACAACAACATAGCAAGCATAACATTACATTGTCACTCACACTCACATTCACTAACTTACACTCATTCATTTTCACTCACACTCTCTAACACTGCCTCACACTGATTCATATCCATATTCACTCACTTAGTCACCCACTTCACTGATTATGACTCAGTCAGATTTACTGACACTCAATCTCACACATTCTCACTTACTACCTGTCACTGAGTCTCTGACACACACACATACATACAGGTTTACACAAACATTCACACTTGCTCACACATACAAACACCTTCTCACATAAACACTCTCTCACTCAAAGCACGCACACAACATGCATTTAAAAGCATTTTTACACTTACCTTAGCTGCGACCAAATGTCCCATTCCAGCTAATTGTGCTCCATTTTTATTACACTAATAGTGAAGAATGCAATATTAATCACTATCTATATAATGAAAAATGGACAGAAAATAAAGAGTGTGATATCACCATGTGTTCTTGGCACTGTCGCTTACACCCTAGTCACCAGCGAGTTTGCCACTTCTGAGGCCAGGGGCGCAGAGGCAGTGCCAGGTGTCACAATGGGCAAGCCAGGGGTTATAGCTGCAACTCCTGGCCCCCCTCTAAATGATATCCATGCCGAGGGCTCAGGGGCTCTGTGATTGATTGGAAAATGAAATAATAATATTAACAGATTAATAAGACATATACACATAAAAACAGCAAAATGGAAAATTGAACATTTTAAATGTGAAAGAATTTAAAATTTGAGGCTAAAAATTAAAAGTTGGCATCCTTATCTTAATGTGCATGAACAGAGCAAATACTATGTATGATTGGTGGCCTCAATTGCATCACTGGTATGCTCACACAAAAAGAGAACATAAAGTAGGAGCAAAAAAAGACACAATTATATGCTAGAGTCTAGCATAATGCTTCAACTTTTAGGAAAAAACACTTTTCGAAACGATCCAACCTTCATGTTAAATTATGTTTTCTATCGATTATTTGTGTATAGTTTTTTGTTTAAGAACTAAATATAATATTTCATAATTTTAGTATTTGTTTGATGCATACTTGTTTCTATATTTTCTTGCATTGCTTTGAGATTCAACCCACAGAAATTGTTTAGGCTGGAGTCCCCTGCTTCCAGTAGGGACACAGTTATTCCTCTTTCAGACCCAATCTGCACCACAAGCTGTGAAGTGAAGTGGTGCTTCTGCAGTCTGTCAGCTTCCACGGGAACTCGATTGCACTGACACTGACACAGACACAGATTAGCTGAGGGTAAGACATTGTGCTAAAGTTCATGCCTTACAATATAACCATTTGACATTCAAGATCATGTTGGTCCAGGTGCTTTCATAGAATTAGGCCTTACTGTCAGTCAGTCAAACCACTTTATTCGGTTGATAAGAACCATAAAAGTATGCAACATATATCACAATTATACAACTCCATATAGTATAAAATAATTGTTAAAAAATTCAAATTCATGGTACATGGGCGTCATAAAAAGGTTAAAAGACACTAGAGACAAAAATTCATATAGGGCAATATAAAATTAATAAACATCAATAATATATTAAAACAATCAAGAATTAAGATGCTATAATAATTTCCTCAAACGCACTGCTGCCACTAAAAACTCGCAATGTTAAAAATCATTAAAAATCATGGGTCATTCAGCATTTGCGGATAATACTAAAGTGCTCACAGATCATAATAAAGTGCATAGTGTCCTGGGTTGAGAAGTTGTCACAACTACAGGGGCCTAGATCACACACCCTGCTCCAGCCTTGCGAATTTCCTAAGAGGGTGTGAATTAGGTTAAAACGAAACCTGATTAAAAGCCGGCGGTGATAGGGCTTTATAACTATTTTCAGATAGGGTTCAATCAGAGTTGTTGTTTTTAACATAAAGTAAGCCTTTACTGTGGGTTTCTTTAGCTCCTTCTCCTCCCTCTTGATCGCCAACATGTTCAGAAATTGGGTTTTAACCCAAGTCACATCACCTTTTCTTATTTCGTGAGGGAAATTAAATAATTCAGGGCGCCCTAGTTCACTTAAAACAGTCTTTACATAATGTAGCCATGAAATGCTACTCACATTATCCAGGGCCATACAGTCCCTGATAATCTGATGGTTTAACGTTAGCTCGGGGTTAAGCCAAGTTTTCAACCAACAGCTCACTGGGGCTAGTTTCGATAGATCTGAAACATAACTGACCCCAACCTCTTGATGTATTATAAATGTTGGGGAGGACTGTGGAACAGACAGGAGGGCACGTAAAAATTTATTTTCCACTATCTGCGCCCCTTCTCCTGACCTATATCCCCAAATATCGGAACCGTACAGGGCGATGGCAATACATTTAGACTTATAAATATTAAGCATGGCTTCGATCGGCTTAGCCCCCAGCCGATATGCAAAGCCGTGTACAGCAGCAGTTGATCTTGCCATCAGGTTCCTTTTCATCATTAGTTGGGGGCCCCATGTTCCCTTCTCATCAAATAAGACCCCTAAGTAGTTGAAAGAAGGTACCCTAGACAACTCAGCACCTTCGCAATAAAACGTTTTTACTTTTTTGTTTTTCCGACCCATGAACATTGTTTGGGATTTTGCTATGTTCACAACTAGGTCCAACGATTTCATATACGCCCCAAATGAGTCCAATAACCTCTGAAGCCCTATTGCTGTGCGGGCTATTAAGACGGCGTCGTCCGCATATAGGAGCACGGGAACACCCATGTCCCCTATACGCGGAATGTCCTGGCTGGCTTTTTCAAGGGATTTGGGCAAATTATTGATATATAATGTAAAAAGTAGGGGAGCTAAAATGCAGCCCTGTCGCACTCCCCTACTAGATTTAAAATGCCTTGTGCATTTCCCTACTTGATTGACCCTTATATTAGCCTGGAGGTCCCTATGTAAATCAGCCAGGAGATGAACTAAGCTAGGGTCAATCCCCATATCTAGCATAATCAGCCACAACTTAGACCTGTTAACCAGGTCAAAAGCCGAGCTGAGGTCCATAAACGCTAGGTGTAACGACCCCTTTTTGGCTATTATATATTTCCCGGCTAACAAATGTAGGTTGAGACACTGATCCAAAGTGCTCCTCCCTTTTCTAAAACCATATTGAAAATTGGATAAAACCTCTTTCTCGTTCAGCCAGTCCATTAATTTGGTTAAAATAACTCTCCCTAAGACTTTTACTGCTGAATCAATTAGGGAGATTGGCCTATAACATCGTGGGTCCTCTCTCGAGCCTTTTTTAAAAATTGGAATAATCGTTGAGAGTGACCATGATGCAGGGAAGCCCTGGTCGCTAGTTACATTAAAAACATTGGTCAAAATTTTACCCCAAAAAGCCGGGTGTTGTTTATATAAGTCGGCGGGTACGCCGTCAGGGCCAGGGGCCTTATTGCTAGTCATTTGTGTTATAGCCCGTTGTACTTCGTCTTCAGTGAAAATAATACTTCTAGGCTCCCGACCTAGATCATGATTACCTGATAAGGCTAATGTCGTAGTGGCCTCGTATATAGATTCAAAGTGGGCAAGCCACTGGGTCTCAGTGATATTACAATCCAGTGGGCTATTCTCAGTTCCTGAAAAGAATGGTTTATTGACAATAGCCCAAAAACTGGAACTGTTTTTAAAACCTCCACTGATAAAAGCGCCTCCCATGCCTATTCCTGAATTTCCTTTTTTCGATTTGCCATTACCTGCTTGTACTGTTTCCTTAACACAGCTATTTGTATTTTGTCTCGTGGGGCCGATTTCAGGGCTATAATTAATTTGCGATGTGCCAATGAGCAATTGTTATCAAACCACCTTTCACCGCTAAATGTTCTAGAGGAGATTTCCATGGTGAGTCCAAATGCTACCTGCACACATATCCCTTCAAAAGCTGTTAACACATCGGCCCCTTGGCTAGAATAATCACTACAAGTAGCTACCTCGTCCTCCACCCTCACACACAGATCTTTAAAAAAGAGATCAGGGATTACCTTTGCCCATTTTAGCCTGCGGCCCTGGTCTGTTGCTTTCACGCAGTGGTCACTACCTAACTTACGCAGGTTCCTCTTTAGGCCACAATCTTTATTCAGAACCAGAATGACTGGGTTATGGTCACTATAAGGAGACCACATAACATTATAAGAGATTACATTAGGTAAGAGAAGGGGGGAAATAAATATGAAATCTATAATGGTATCCTTCTCTCGACCTTTAAAGGTGGGAACCCTGTCCTTAAAATCCATATGACAAGGTTCACTGAGGTCAAATGTAGCCAAAAGATTCTCCATGCTTTCTCCATATTGTGTGTGCTCAAAGTGAGGCATTGGGGAAATTACCTGGGCTAAGGGATCAATCACTTGGCAACTCCTCTCGCAAACATGAATATTAAAATCGCCCATAAGTACAATTACATAAAAGGTGGTTTGCTGTGAACAATAGTCCTCTAAAAAACATTTCAATAAACAAAGGTGTTCATTTATACAGCTACTTTCCCCGGAGTTATAAAAATTAATAAACAGGGTTTTGGTTTGATTAGGGGCAACAACTTCAATTATCAGGAGATTATGGGACCCCTATTCCACCATCCTATAAACACCTACCAACTCAAGGGAAAATAACATCAATAGGCCCCCCTTGGGTCTACCTGCCACGGAAGGGCATGCCGGGACACTGTATGTTTTGTATCCGTCCATCCAAAAATTATTTTCAATATCCCATGTTTCCTGTAAGCTCACTATGTCATAGGATTTAAGATAATCACACCACCTGGGGTCTTCCTTTTTAGTTCTTAAGCCTGCTATATTCCAGCTAATAAACCTACAGCTGGCTACATCATCCCCTACCACCTTGCCTATAATGGGTTCCTTACTCTGCCCTTGAATAAAATGCAAAAAGGTAGGGTAATAAACTGCTCTTTCACGCTGCTTTATCTGACTGCAATTCAAGGCAACAGAGAACATATGTCCTCATTAGGAGTGGACCCTAATTCACAATGGGACCAATAACACAGTCACCCATCCCATAGGGAATTATGAGGTATGCTGAGTTACTGTGGACCACTCATGTTTCCCATCTAGTTTTCGGCTGCTGAAACTGCATGTGTGTATTTGTAAAGCACACTGTTACCTGCTAGGGTATTCTGGTGCTGAGCAAGTGTGTGTGCCTAGCCCTGCCTATGGTAGGTTGGTTAAGGAAAGCCAGGTCTTCAACTTCTTGCATAATTCAAGAAGGGAGGAGGAGGCTCTGATGTGGAATGGGGGTGGTTCCAAACTTAAGGAGCAATGTAAGGGAACGCCCCATCCTCCCAATCTGGTTCTGTGTATGCGTGGGATGTGTGCAAGTAGGAGTCTGCGGAGTGGAGGTGTCTGGGTGGTTGGTGGAAGAAGATGCAACTGTTTAGGTGGGTGGGGCCTAAGTCGTGTAGTAGTGCCTTGAATGTCTGTATAAGGAGTTTGAAGTGATTGCTTTTGTGTATTGGGAGCCAGTGGAGCTCTCTGAAGTGTGGTGTGATGTGAGTTCTGTGCGGGAGGTTGAGGATGAGTCTGGATGCTGAGTTCTGGATGGTCTGTTTGGTAATCCCAGCATAGAGGGTATTCCCGTAGTCCAACTTACTGGTAACTAGAGCGTGAGTGACAGTCTTTCTAGTGTTGCTTGGGAGTCATTTAAATATCTTCCCTAGGGTGTGGAAGCAGGAAGCAGTGACATGATAGAGGCTGGCAGGGAACGGGGGTGGAGGGGCGGGGAGGTGGCTGGGGGGACGGGGCAAAATAAAAAAAAACACATACCTCCTAACAGCCACCGTGACGTTTCACCACCGTCGTGTCTCCTTCTCTGGTGAGTCCCAAAAGCAGGAAGCATCCAGGCTCCGCCTAAGCCAATCACAACACTGCAATCCAGCATTGTGATTGGTCTGAGCACTGTGGTTCGGTGCTCAGACGGGGAATGGGAGCCTGTGCATGTTCCTCACCGGGCTGTGTATTACAGCCTGGTGAGGAACATGCAAAGTGCACATGACTTTTTAGCCGGCTCAAGACGGCTGGCCAAACCGTCATGCGTACTTGGAGTGTGCAAACCACTCCTCCCCCTGTGCCCCCAGCCCCGCCCTAAGTCAGCAACAAACCTACAAAAAATAAAATGATAATAATTATGTTATCATTTTATTTTTCCTGCTCTGAGAACAGTGGGGCGACGCTCCTCCGCCTTGGCGGAGGTGCCGTCCCTGCAGTGACAGCGCTGACTTGTGCGGTCATGTCCAGTTTGATGTTGATGATTATTTTGAGCTTCTTGGTGTGGATCCTGGGTGTGGGTATGGATCTGATTTCAGCCGGTCACGAGTTTGAGTTCCATGGTGAGGTGTTCTTGTTTAAGACCACTATTTGCGTCTTGTCAGTGTTGAGCTTGAGCCAGTTGGCTTTCATCCAGTTAGCGACTTCGGACATGCAGGCAGTGAGCTTTATTCTTGTGGTAGGGGTCTTGTCCGAGAGGGAGAGTAAGAGCTGCGGGGGAGTATGAGTAATTACCAGGGAGCACCATAGTAATTCCTCATTCTGCAGCTTACATCCTGGAGTTAACAGGAATGCTCACACCTGCAGACCTTGTACTGAACCTATAGTGGTGTATTGTCATACATAATTGTGTGGCACAAACACATTTTTTACTTGTGAATATATGGGGCCGATGCGCAGTAGTACGGTGATGGCGGGGTGCTACCTCTGCGCCCAGAATTATTTGTAGTCTGCATCAGCACTCCTCCTATACCATGTTATTGTGCAATAATGACCCCGTAATTGTAAATAACATGCAGGTGCAGAACTCTGCCCTTGTTTCCGCATGTCGCTGTACATTACCGACCAACTTACTAGCCACGAATTACACTTGCGTTTGGCAAGTAAATCTGGCTTTTTATTTTTTTTTACCGCACCCAGTAATTTCATTTGTGGTGATACTGAGGAATTGCGCTGTTGGTGTTCTACTTCGCCCAACTTCTGATTTGGTTCATAAATTAATTAAAGAATACAGACTCATTTTTAAATTTCTAGTCTGTTGACTAAAGGAACTCGCAAAAAATGTAATGTTTTATCTTTTTATTCCCCTTCATTAATCGTCCAACTAGTAGCATAAAAAGTAGATGGCCCATGAACTAAAACAAATATACAAATTAAGGATGCGCCATGTTATAAGCAAAGGGTCTAAAGTGAGTAACACGTAAGAATGAAAACCAATAAACTATACATTAAATTAGGAATAAAAACCATACAGTCGCTTGCCATGAATAAAAAAAAATATGGGACATTTATCTGGAATGCTGCATACTTCTGCAGTACCACAGGGAGTATGGCACCTCCCGTCTCGTCGGTTAGTAAAATCCTAAAGTCGCTTAAGACCGTCTCTAAAGCAAGGCAAACGAGTTTCCCCAGTAATAGGATGCTGCGCAGAATTAGTTTTAGTATCACAGAAAATGCCCATTGCGGCTCTTACTTTTATCTAAAAATTTCACTCCTGCATAAGCAAAAAAAAAAAAGCCTCATATAATATTTAGTTACATTCCATCAGCATGAGAAATAACATTCGGGAGAATTCTATGCATGCTAATGATGTATAGAAATTCAACCTACTTTCAGATAAAATGAGTTTAATTTGCTGTTGCCTACTGCCTGCTTGGCCTTTTCATAAATTACTTATGCACAGCTATTATTAAAATGGAGGGCAGGCAAATGAGAAAGTGCTCGTATCTCTCTGCTGGATTTAGCCAAGGCAGGGCTGTGACAGCCGGAGTCAGCGTTTTTTAAAAATATGCCTGCTCTCTCGAAACATTTTGCATCTCTATACAATTCTATACAACTGTTGTAAATGTTCTGACCTGCTTTTTTTTTTTTTTTAACCAAATTAACCTAAACCCTTTTATATTTTTAGCATTAATGGGATGCTCCGGGGACCTGCTGGGAAATATATTAAAATATATCTGTTGGTTAATTTGAATTCCAGTATTTGGTGCCTTATTTCTAGTGTGTATGTTATTTCTGAAGAGCTTGGAGCGGGAGCGTTAAGACTTATAAATTAAGATGCATTTCCACTTACGCTTATCAGATGAACACAACTTTTCACTGCAATATGTGGTTGCGCATTTAACTTTCAGATGAAGCGGAAAATGTTGAAGATATTTTGAGGGCTGCTGCGCGCTTGAAATATTTAATTGGATTTGACATTACATTTGAAAGATTTGGTGCAGCACTTGGTTGAAATAAGCACTTGACCTTGCGATTTTTCGAAGAGCGGATTTTCTTTTTTTTTTTATTATTTCTTGTGAGCTCTTTGAGTCTTACAGTTCAGGGTGCCTGTAAATGTAACTTCTGTGAATGGCAGCCTGGAGGTCAGTTTGGAAGGAAGTTTCTTGAGATGTCCCAGCATTCTATGAAATCCCATTAGCACTGTGATTAAAGATCGATTTAAAAGTTTTATGTTGTTCATTAATAATCTGCTCCTTTTTATGTGGCCAATCAGCATTAGGTTTATAAAACGTGTTGATGCTTGAATGGATGGGCTCACAGACGGGTCAGTGTTGCCTGGAGTCAGTACCATCAAATGGTGAGACACGACTCTCGACTCACAGTTTACTGCAGATGAAATAACATTAGCACTTGTATAGTGCTTAGCTGATACTTCAGTGGCCTCTTAGCACTGGTGCCTTTTAAAAAAAAAAAATTTTAGTGTTTTATATTGCGCGAACTAGACCCGAGACATCGGGTATCAGAGCGCTTTACATGAGCACCAGTTTCGTTACAGAAGGACACATTAATTTTGTTAGGCACAGGGAGAGATTAAGTGATTTGCCCAGAATCAGAGGATGTTGAGCGTCGTTGCCGAGACCCGAACCCGGTTCCCCCTCTTCGAGGTCGACCGCTCTGGTCGTAAGGCCACATCCTCTCCCCTGGACACGTTGTAGGCCGCAGCTTCTGAAGATGCATGAATGTGTCATGTATGGGACCCATGTGGTGAGTGATGGACAGAGTTGACCTCTGAGCAAGCTCGGTGACCTTGGCTCTATGGTGTATGTCCAGAGGAGATGGGAGGGCTGCTTAAAGGTTGAGACTCGCTGTTATTTGTGGAGAAGTGCAGGGGTGTTATTGTCCTTCATGGAACGCGGCTTACTTTTGGGTCAGAGATGTTGCACCAAACTTTTTGGTGCAGTTAAATGACCTGCAGTCACAATAGATCGGGGTCATTGCCCATTGGTAATTGGGCTCGTGATAAAAGCTGGAGGCACACAAACGGCGTAAATGAAGCTGGGGGATTGGCCAGATTTGAGTCATCCTCCAATCAAAGAGCTTGTCAAATTACTGTAGGCACTGAGTCCTGTACTGGGGAAGAATGACTTGAGAGCACTGAGTTCTGTACCGGGGAAGGTTGACTTGAGAGCACTGAGTTCTGTACCGGGGAAGATTGACCTGAGAGCACTGAGGTCTGTACCGTAGAAGAATGACTTGAGAGCACTGATTTCTGTACCGGGGAAGATTGACTTGAGAGCACTGAGGTCTGCACCGCCGAAGAATGACTTAAGAGCACTGAGGTCTGTACCAGGGAAGATTTACTTGAGAGCACTGAGGTCTGTACCGGGAAAGGTTGACTTGAGAGCACTGAGTTCTGTACCAAGGAAGATTGACTTGAGAGCACTGAGGTCTGTACCGTGGAAGAATGACCTGAGAGCACTGAGATCTGTACTGTCGAATAATGACTTGACAGCACTGAGGTCTCTACCGTAGAAGAATGACTTGAGAGCACTGAGTTCTGCACCGGGGAAGATTGACCTGAGAGCACTGAGGTCTGTACCATAGAAGATTGACTTGAGAGCACTGAGTTCTGTACCTTTGAAGAATTAATTGAGAGCACTGAGGTCTGTACCAGGGAAGAATGACTTGAGAGCACTGAGGTCTGTACCGGGAAAGGTTGACTTGAGAGCACTGAGTTCTGTACCGAGGAAGATTGACTTGAGAGCACTGAGGTCTGTACCGTGGAAGAATGACCTGAGAGCACTGAGATCTGTACTGTCGAATAATGACTTGACAGCACTGAGGTCTGTACCGTAGAAGAATGACTTGAGAGCACTGAGTTCTGCACCGGGGAAGATTGACCTGAGAGCACTGAGGTCTGTACCATAGAAGAAAGACTTGAGAGCACTGAGTTCTGTACCAGGGAAGATTGACTTGAGAGCACTGAGGTCTGTACCATAGAAGATTGACTTGAGAGCACTGAGTTCTGTACCGTTGAAGAATTAATTGAGAGCACTGAGGTCTGTACCAGAGAAGAATGACTTGAGAGCACTGAGTTCTCAGAGACGTTTTAAGGCATGGGCAAAGTGGGCTCTGGCCCAGGGCTCCAGCCTTTCTGGGGGCCCCTCATAGAGCCAGCTATGTTCTGCAGAGAGTTTTGACCTGATGCCCTTGAATAATTTTTTTAAACAGAATGTTGTAAATTGCATTTTTTTATCATTTATTTTTAATGTGCAAGAGTCTAGTACAGACATTTTGCAGACAAAATGTGTTTATGTTTCATGCAACATTCATATAAAAAGTTTATTTTAGATCAAAACAGGACCTCACATATGAGAAATGAGAGGGCGTGACGGAGATTATTTGCAGTAACATTAGTGACCTGCTTTTCTACACCTGGCATGACAGTGTAATGCAATACAGAAATACTGGAGGGAAGTGCTTGATGTGTTATCCAAGATGACTGGGTATCACATTCCAATATCGCCAGTAGTTTCGCTTTTGGGGTATACAGAAGAATTGCCACTAATACATAGGAAATTTTCCGCTTTGAGTATGTTGTTGGCAAAAAGGCGAGTAGCATGCAGGTGGGGTCGGGGACGCGCCCCCAAATTTAAGGAATGGCTCACCGATTTAATATATTGTAAGGATCAACTTACCACATATGCGGAGCTCTTGCTGCCCTCATCACGCCCCAAAGAGATTTGGGATCCGCTACTGACATATCTGCGCACTCATGATGATTGAACTCTTACGTGCTGCCTTGCTGGCACCCGCTACATTGGACATTGAGCCGGATACCTGGAAACTAAGGGCGGGCTTAACCTTTAAAGACTAAGCAAAAACTAACTGCACAGGAACTGAATAGGCTTTTATTATTGTATTAGTCAGTAGTCGGAAAAGGGATCAACTTCATCATACCACTCACAATTTGTTATGTGCCACCACTATTGTTGGCGGTGTTGTTATGCCGTAGCGAGCTCAATGCTGGTTGGAAACCAACTGCTGGCGAACTTACCTTTTGTAAATGTTATATGCTGTTGGCCTTAAATGCATCTGATGTACTGCTGTGCATGTTTAATAAAACTCAATACATTTTTTTTTTAAAGTGAACACTTGGCAGGAAAGGTCCTTCGCAGCATCCCATTCTACGCTGAAAGCTGATACCGAGCCAAGTCCGGGAGGAGGGGAGCTGATGTTGATGAGTGTTTTCCTTTCAAGGGAACACTCTCTGCCAGCTACTGACAACTGCAGCTCCTTGGTGTAAACAAGAAACTCTAGATGCAAGTGACACTACTCCATTCTCTCATAGTATTGCGCATTGAAGTAGGTTTTAGGGTGTCAGGTTGCTAGATGATATTTCCACTCTGGTAGAAATGTTTATATTGTTTTTTGTACTTCACAACTTGCTTTAGTGCTGTTTTAATAATATTCCCTGTGATTATGTTAGATGTGCTAAGCAACAGGGTTAGCCGGTTGAAATAAACACTTTTAAAATGTAAAAAAAACAAAAAACATTAGTGACCTGCTGCTTTGTTAGAATACTGAAAACACACATCAATATCCCTGAATATCAGATGTACACACATTTAGAATTTGACCAAAGAGGGCATGAAGGAGCTGAAACTGTATTATAAAATCAAAGCTGTTCAGCACAGGGGCACCCAAAATTCATTTGGCCCAGGGCCCCCAAAATGCTTAAAATGTCCCTGTGAGTTCTGTACCAGGGAAGATTGACTTGAGAGCACTGAGTTCCTTACCAGGGAAGAATGAGTTGAGAGCACTGAGGTCTGTAGCGTTTAAGAATGACTTAATATGCACAATTATCACCAGGTGAGCCTTGAAATAATGGGACACCTCAGTCGGCTTTTCAAATCGATCTCTGATAGATGCAGCAAAGGTTCTGTTCAAAGAATTTTGTGCCTAATTAACAAGGAGCTTACACCAGAATGGGTTCTGTAAGTGAGTGCTGAAGATGGACTGTGCTTATCCTTTTCTTATTTGTTTATTATGAGTGTGTGTGTGTGCGCGTGCGTGCGTGCGTGCGTCTGTGTGTGTGTGTGTGTGTGTGTGTATGGAATAGAAGTGCTCTAGACTTAGAGCTTTGATGCGCTGATCATTTGACTCGGCCAATAGGTGTGGTTGCTTGTGACATCACGGAAGAATGTTGTGACTGACTAGACCTGGTTCTAGGAGAGGAGAGGTGGGGGAGTTTAAGGTTGGCAATGTTGGAAGGATGATGACAGAAAGGCTTGTCCTGTCAGAAGCGCCTTCTTACAGGACAGAAGTCTACAGTAGAGCTTGTTTTGATGCACTGACAGTCACAAGATGGGTCCCATGCTGCAAACCCATTTATGTCTCCTCTTCAAATGGATAATCACTACAGGTAAGAGGTGGAGTCCAGAAGACTAGTCTATTGGGTGGGCTGCCAGTATCCTAATAAATGCCATTGTCTATTTGAGCTTTCTGTTGCTGACTGGTGGCTAGCGCCATACAGCATAGTTGAATGATGAGTGAATAAAAAGTGAGTGCACCAAGACAAAACTGTTGCGTGTGCTACGACTTTGGCATAGCTCTACAAGATGTGCTCTCCCACCTATGGGCGAAATGGGTGAGCTTAGTTCAATGCAATGAAGTATTTATTCCTACAGGAATAGTCTGTTTCTCATCACTATGCCTAAAACAATTACACAGAATATTATAAAAACAGCAAGCAGACACGTTATAAATAAGAATAAAATGAACATTTCTAACTTGGTTAAAATGTCATCTAGAACCTAATACCCTAATATCTACTTCTATGTGCTATAGTAAGAGAGCATCCCCTGAGCGCTCACTAGTAATCAAGGAGCCAAAAGTGAATAGATTAATCATTAACCAGTAAATTACAAGTGTTAAAAATACGTTTTTTATCACATGTGGCAAATGATGACAGGTGTTCTTTACCACATGCGGTTTTTAACACATCTGGTAAATAACGGCAGATATTAATTACTGCATGTGTTAAAAAACACTTCCAATAATTTTAAAAGTGGGTATGAGCTTCAACTGTGAAGCAGAATGTGAGTTATTTACAACCTAAAATTACCACCTGCATAAAGTTGGTAGCAAATGTTTGCACTGGTTATACCAACCAGGAAGAAAAGTGTTTGTATGCTTTTTGAAAGAGTTTAATAAAAAATAAACAGCAAAAATATATGTATTTTAAATATAACGAATTACATGACTTCCAGCTGCAAGGAGACACACCTACATTAAGCAAGGCTATATGATGAACATGGCGGTTTCATTAGTTACCACTCACACACTGCTGAATACCACCATGGGTGTAACTCTGCTTGTGCACTTCATTCAACTACGCCAAATCCCTTTTCTACTACAGCAAGCAGTACAAGAAAATGCATGTAACCAAGCTGAATAGTGTTGTAGACAAAGGATAGCCACAAGATGCCAGAGAAGGCCAGTAAGCAAAAGACTCAGGTTAGATCCTGTGAGAAATTGGGCTGTTGATTGACAGAGGTGTGAGCCCTAATCAAGAAACAACCCCAGTCCTTGACAGGGTGAACCACAAAAAGTCAGTAAACCAACCTGTGCTTAACCCTCTGGTAGCTTGGCACAAAACACCCAGGCTTAACTTAGCGCCACTGTGTAAAGTATTTATGCAGCACACAAACAGCAATAAAGTAAAAACATAACACAAGAAAAATCCCACACTGATTTAGAAATTACTAAATTAAATGACACCAGAACAACAAAAATCCAGTCATTAGAAATGGAGATATGCAGTTTATAAGATTTGGATATAAGTAGCACCAAAAGATGCAAATCGTCAACTGAGGGTATCTGGTCGAGCTGGACTGGAACAAAGCCACAAGTACAGGACGACCATGAAGGAGCCCACTGGGGATTTGTACCATATGTCTTTGGTTCATGAGCTGTGTGGCTTTGATTTGTGGGGCTTCGTGGGACTTCGCGTCACTTCGTGCAGGATTTGGTGGAACCTTCAGTTAGGCTGGTACAGCACCTTTAATCCTACTTCCAAGGGTCCAGGACTTGAGAGGCAGCACTTGGGGGGTCAGGACTCACTCAAGCTGGGTCAGGTACAGGTTGAAGATGGTTTGAGCTTTGTATGTCCCAGCGGCTCTGATCAGGAGGCCACCCAACTAGCCCCTGGAGTCACGCTGGTGATCCTGGGTACAAGCAGAAAAGCAGGTCTCAAGCAGCAGTGCAGTCCTCTGAGGGCACACAGCAGGCTTCAGGCAGCAGGGCAGTCCTCTTGGTGCAGTAGGGCAGTCCTCTGAAGTACACAGCAGGCCACAGGCAGCATGGCAGTCCAAAGAGAGTCCACAGTTTGTATACGGCTTGTGTTTTGTAGCCCTGAAGACGTCTCTTGTGAAGAGACGAAACGCTTTGGCTACTCGTGAAAGTCTGATTTTATGAAGATTTGAATAAAAGAAGTTTTTTAAAACACAAAGAGAATCTGTGGATGAATAAGGTGCAACCAATGTTTTAAAAAGATGTAGAGTATATATTTATAGGAGCAAAATTGTGTGTGCTGGTCACCCTTGTGTAGCATGGCAGCCCAAAGAGAGTCCTTCCACTGGCCCAGAAATGAACTAAAGAGTTTTTCTGGAGGGTCCTCTTTTTATTCTTGTGCCCCCTTTGAAGTGAGAGAAGCTTCTGGAGTTTTCCAGCCAGCCAGTGGCTGGCTGGAAGGAATACACAAAGGCCAACTGTCATTCACACCTAGTCATGCAACCCAGAAGTAGACTGCAGGCACCAAACGGTTAGGACAAGAAAATGCAAACCTTCAAAAAATATCTAGTTTTAAATTACAATTATTTAGAGACCAAAATCCACATTCCTACCTACTCCCAATCAAAAGTTATAACTTATTAAATGTAAAAAGGTATCCAATGTTATCCTATGGGAGAGACAGATCTTGCAGTAGTGAAAAACTAATTAAAGAGTTTTTCACTACCAGGACATGTAAAACTTAAAAGTACATGTCTAACTTTTTAGGTACACTGCACCCTGCCCTATGGGCTGGTTAGGACTTACCCTAGGGGTGACTTATATGTATTAAGAAGGAAGGATTAGGCCTGGCAAAAGGTTTATTTTGCCAGGATGAAATGGCAGTTTAAAACTGCATACTTAGACTGCTATAGCATGCCTGAGACATGTTTTAGAAGGCTGCTTAAGTGGGTGTTGCAGGAATTCTGTGTAAACAGAACTATACCTGGGATCACAGACCGTCAGTATGTAGGGACTGAGTCACCATACCACACCGAACCCCAATCCTTACTAGCTCATAGTGCCTTACCTGCCCTCCTAACCTTCCTAGAGTGACAGGTAAGTTAGCACCCTAGAACACAACACTGCAGTCCCTTCAGGGAACCATGGAAACAGATCGTCACCTTTCATTTTCTCAATCATGCATGTCCATAATAAACAAAACAAAGACACAAGAACAGTTTACAATATTTCATAAAACAACTGTGCTGCAACTAGAAAACATATGCATTCCAGCAGAGTGAGTAGCATCACATGTAAACTATATACAATGATAATCCCTACCATGTTAAAACATATATCTGCCTCAGCCTATCCTCACTACGGAGGCACAGTGACATATCTTAGATCTCTGGGATTAGAACTGAACCCCATACCTGTATTATTGTTAGGTAATCTGCATCTCAGGTTGCGGAAGGCTGGCGCATTCGTCTCAGGACCTCTCCTCTGCAAGAATTCCGCTCTCCGTTTTCAAATGGCACGTCTCGATGTATATGATACAAGGTGTCTTTTTGAAAACAGCAGATGTGAATGTATGTGGTGTCTAAATGCCAAGCTATGTTGCAAAACGAGCACAGAAGGCAGGGCACAGTGTTGTTTGACCTTGTACGAGATGTTCAGACAGAGTCCCAGAGAGAAGAACCAATAACATAAACATGTGCAGCATTTTGCTAAAATAATATCGTGGCATAAAAATAAACGTGCTGAGTGCAACATGTGCAAAGCAGCCTACAACTTGCAGTTAGACTAAAATAAGGGAGAACTAAGTGGGCGCTAAAGGGAACTCACACCAGGTGTGGCATAATCAGTCCTGCAGGCCCACTAGTAGCATTTATTTTACAGGCCCTGGGTACAGGTAGAACCACTTTATTAGGGACATACATGTAAAATAAAATGTGCCACTGGGGTGTAAGTCAATGTTACCACGTTTAGAGGAGAGAGCACGTTAGCACTGGTTAGCAATGGAAAAGTGCAAAGAGCCCTAAAAGCCAAAAACAACAGGTCTGGAAAACGAGGGGGGAAGGCAAAAAGTTTGGGGGCGACCCTGCAGAGAAGGCCAAGACTAACAGATCCACTGACCTTGACTCAAACTGACTTTCAAAAACATATAAGATGGGCACCCATACTAGTCAAGACATATTACCATCACTAGGTGATATGTTACAGTCTAATGTAGTCATAGGCACTGTCATACCACAATCCTTAAAATCTTTGCTATGTTATAATTTTTTAGAAGCAGGCACCACTCAGCACAAGAACAGAAATCGGAAGATGCAGAACCCCATAAATGTGTAGATGATGTGCAAATCTTTGTTTTACGCACTGCTGTGCATGATGGCCTGGTTCAACGCATGACTCAATGGGCCACATGTATCAACATTTGTAATAGTGATTACCTAATTGCGATTTTCTGCGAATCGCAATTAGGTAATCACTATTACAAATGTGTTAAACTCATAGAGTTT
Source organism: Calotriton arnoldi (assembly GCA_963921515.1). NCBI lineage: Eukaryota > Metazoa > Chordata > Amphibia > Caudata > Salamandridae > Calotriton > Calotriton arnoldi. The sequence continues at coordinate 666,995 of CAWUFW010008398.1, forward strand.
CATTTAGCGATTCCTAGGGGTCGCAAATCGACGGAAACATCCATTACAACGCAGACATTACAATGCAATGCCTTTACAATGCAGCCGATACAACGCAAGTTCAATTGCAACTCATGCTATTAGAACCCAAGCCATTACAACGCTGACCAGCACCTTCCCTGAGGTAAGCACCCAGCGGTGTTGGAATAGTGAATTACGTTGTAATGGTGCATTCGCTGTAATGGCTTGCGTTGTAATAGCATGCATTGTAATGGAGCTTGCGTTGTAAAAGCATGCATTGTGATAGTGTGCATTGTAACGTCCAAATCGACCCACCTCATTAATATTAATGAGGTGGATCACAATTTGCGACCCCCTAGGAATAGCTAAAATCACAGGGATGGTGGCCTGCTGGGGTCAGCAGACCACCATGTCCGTGATTGCTTTTAAATAAAGCAATCTTATTTTTAAATGCAGCCCGAGTTGCGTTTAAAAAAAAAAGAAAAGGTTTCTTTTCATTTTTTAAGAGCAGATCCATGGGACTACTGCCTGCTCTTAAAAAACGTTTTTACAACCATTCACAAAGGGAAAGGGGTCCCTTGGGGACCCCTTCCCATTTGCGAATGGGTTACTACCAACTTGAAGTTGGGGTAAATTGTAAATGTTTTGCAACTGCATTCACGGTCACAAAACATTCACACATACCACTGCGATTCGCTATTTGGAAGGGACGCCCTAAACACGCCCCTTACAAATACCAAATCGCAAACCCATTTTGCGATTTGGTAACAGGTTACCGAATCACAAAATAGTGTTTGATATATGTAGAAAGCCTTTTTTGCTTTCTCAAACAGGCCGATTCTGCAAATCGGCCTGATTGCGAACGCAAAATTGGTTGATATAAGTGGCCCAATGATACTCCAGACTCAGAGAAGCTGCATAGCACATGCAATGGAAATACATCATCCTCAGAGAACATGGTAACTTGATAAGTATCAACAACCATTCCTAATTGTTAAAAATCTTTCAATTATATGTTTGCAAAATATTTTAAGAAAGGTACTGTGGGTATTGGAGTGTAGATATCTTCTTATCATATATGTATGCTGGTTACCCCTTGAAGCCATGGCTCATGACCCCACTATGTTCCCCATAGACTGCACAGGAGCACACATACAATAGAGTATATATATCCACACTTGATACGCCATGGAAAGGCATTTTGACTTTTAAGTCCAGATTCCGATTTCTGCATCAAAGGGGTGGTGCCTTGGAATACCAGCCTGACAAAGTTTGTCCTATCATTATAGTGTGTATTATTCTGCGCAACATTGCGGTGTGACGCCACGTGTTAATGCCTGAGGATGTGGAAAATGCTGAAGATATTAATAATGAGGAAGATCCACCAGCACAAAACCAGAGGCTACAACAAGATGTGAATGCTACTGCCAAAAGAAACAATATCATTATAAATTATTTTGAAACATCAAAATATGTCCCAAATATGCAGAATCGTAAGAAAAAAGATTACAACAAGACTTTTGTTGAAGTCATAAATCAATTACACAAAAAAATGTTCTTCTTCCATTCTACTACTTCTGAAGCCATATTAGTAGCTCAAGCAAATCTTCTATTTGCTCTTTTAGAGGATGCATTTACCTTGAGTACCTCAAGGGTGATTTGCTGCACTTTATAAATCCTTGATTGATTGATATTTAATGATGGTGATGATATTGAGGGTAAAGAAGAGGATGTTGTACTGTCTCTTGATGCAAATTGAGCCATCTGGGAAATGGTAATTTCCTGACGCTCTAACAATTTTTCAAGGGTATCCAAGGCATTACCAAATGACCTTTGGCCTTCTTCTTTCTTTCTGCTGACAGTCAGAATGAAGACAGTTAGTCTATCAAGTGGACATATATTGTATCTGGACTGACACTTTTTTTCTTGTTTTAGTAAATGAGCATCCTGTGCCTCCTTCTTCATGAAGTTGCGCTGTTGTTCAGAATGTCCTTTATGGCAGGGATGACTGATATTGCCTGTGCAGTTTCTGTGCCGGGTGGTGTGACTGCATGGTATACATCCTGTCTTCCAATGTTTTGAGTACATCGGGATTGTTATCCAATGATTGTACATTTCCCTCTGAGGGGACATGTCTTTCATCATCAGATGTTAGATGTGGGGTGTTCCAGTCTTCCTCTTCTGGTTGTGTCATGGCTCTAAATATTGACAAGTTCTATAGGTTGTAACTCAAGCATAGATAATTCTTATGGCTCTATGTACCATGGATGTTGATTAAGCACCTTCGCTGTTGGCCTCTGATGTTGCATGTCCCTTGAAGGGTTGAAGATATTGTCATCAGCAACACAGTGCTGAGCTGTAGAAATTGTGTTTTTCTCCAGAACAGATATTGGGGTAGCCAGAGATGTGTGCAAAGCATGAGCAGAATGTAGGTCTTCCTCACATTGAATTGTATTAGCTGAATGGACCTATTGTTCTTTTAACGTTGTTGTTGTATCTTTGCCTTGGAAGATGCCTGTGGTACTCACTCTTTTGTGTTTGTTGCAGAAGATGTTTAGATATCATGGACAATAGTTCATTTACAGGTCCACATAGACGGTCTTTATTAGGCAATCTTAATAAATGGTTAGTTGGGAAGTTTGCAGATACTTCACCATTCATGTGTTTCAATGTTTTATCTACCATGCATTCACTTGGTGTTTTTATAGGTACAGATGTTGGCGGCGCTAACATTTTCTTGCCTGACCTTGGCTTCACCACCACAGTCGCTGGAAGTTTATCTATTTGTGACCTAACACTAGCAGCACTTTCTTCAGTAGATGTGATCTGGGGAGCTCAAGGCTTTGAGGCACTTGCTATAGACGTAGCAGATGTACTTGGAGCATCCTGTTGGTCGGACTGGTCTGGTTGGGTAAGTTCTGAAAGAAACAAAGAGTCATGTTTAATATCCTTTAAAATAAATGAAGAATGCACGTACATTATACAGATTTTTGAATTTTTATTACAAAAACATGAAAAGAAATATGTCCGTTATGAAGGGTGCATAGCCCTTCCTCTATATACACATTTAAATTGTTCAAATAAAAGATATATGAGTTGCATAGTCAAATGGAATAGGTCTGCCTTTGCCATTGGCCAATTGATGGTATTTATTAAGTTATACATTGATGTAAAGATGGTAGGGCATTGATACTTTGTTAAAAGTCTTTTTAAAATGTAACAAACAAACTGCCACTCAAGGGTATTCGTTTGTGTGTGTTTGAGCTTCTCCAGAAAGGGCATAATACCATCATGAACAGTGAAGATAGACAACGGCTGTAGTGGCCTGACACACTGCACATGCTTTACACCTCAGGTAGTGATTCTAAAACATTTAGGACCTTATTTACGAGAAAGTGACTCAGCGTGCAGTCGCAAGCCATTTTGCTGCGCCGCTGTTAGACCTGGCGTTTCCAGCGGGTTTATTCCCAGACTTTTTGCTTTTTGGCCTCCTGTTTTTTACCCTGTTTTTGTTGGTTTTATGACTCTGGGCACTTTACCCCTGCTGATCAGTGCTAAAGTGCATATGCTCTCCCTGTAAATTGTGTTTATGGATTGGTGATTCCATGATTGGCATATTTGATTTACTGGTAAGTCCCTAGTACAGTGCACTGTGGGTGCTCAAGGCCTGTAAATCAAAGGCTGCTAGTGGGCTTGCAGCACTGATTGTGCCACCCACATGAGCAGCCTGTAAATGTAACTCAGACCTGCCACTGCAGTGTCTGTGTGCAGTCTAGTACTGCCATGTCGACTTGGCAAGTACACCCACTTGCCAGTCCCTAATCTCCCTTTTCTTATATATACGTCACCCCTAAGGTATGCCCAAGGTACTCCTGTGGACAGGGTGCTGTGTATGTTAAAGGTAGGCCATGTACTGGTATGTGTGACATGTCCTGGTAGTGAATTACCATGTATTTAGTTTTTTCACTCCTGAAAGGCTATTTCTCCCATAGGATAGAATGGGAGTTTATTTATAACATCTTATGAATATAACTTTCCATTGGGACAAGATAGGAAAGTAAAGTTTAGTATGCCTGGACTCAGAATGCAAAAATGCATCTTTTAGTAAAGATGGTTTTTATGTTCTGTGTGTGAAAATGCCACTTTTAGAAAGTAGGTATTTTCTTGCTTAGCCATCGGCTATGGAGTGACAGAGGCTGGGGATGTGCATTTTCTCAGACGGCCACCGGGGGGGGGTTGATGTGTGTTCTGCCTTTCCTGAATGAGTCAGGGCTGGGCTGAATAGACCTGGGCTGCATTCAGAGTAGTGGGAGGAGTTTTCACTAGCACCTGAATAGGCCTGATCTGCATTTAGAGTGGTGGGCGGAGATTTCCCTTGCACCTGAATAGGCCCTGTCTGCCTTGGACAATGCTGTCTCCACCTCATGCCAGGCAGCTACACCAGAGAGGACAGAGCTGGTTTTGACAGAGCATAGAGCCTTTCTGCACCAAGAGAACAAAGGAATTTGCTGTATAAATATTGGGCGCAGACCCCAGAAATTTAGATTACTGCTGAACTAAGGAACCTGGAAGAAGAACCGGGAAAGCTGGAGGAGGAGTACTGCCCCTGTGCTGTGTGCTATTGGGGTTGGCCTGCAGTGGTTGCTTCTGTCTTGGGCAGGGAAAGGACTGGACTGTGCTTTCATCATCCTGCTGTTAGAGTTTTCTCCAAGGTCTTGAAGCAGAGCTTGCCTCCTGTTGGAAGTCTCAGGGATAGAAAAGACTTCAGAGATTACTTATGGGATTTAAGAGGAACCTTTGCCAAGGAAAAGAGCTGGAGATACTGAAGAGAAGTACTGCCCCTTTGCTGTGTGCTGCCTGGGGTTGGCATGCAGTGGCTGTTTCTGCCAAGGAAAGGACAAGGACTTTGCTGTGTGCTGTGTCCCCTGCTTGAGGAAGATCTCCAAGGGCTTGAAGTAGAGCTTGCCTCCTGTTTTGAAGTCTCAGGGATACAAAGACTTCACCCCCAGCTCCCTGAACTTCCCTGCTGGGAGTTCTGACCTGCCAAGAGGTGCCTGCTGCTGTTCTGGGCCTCTGGAGGTTGTGCCTGCTGTTGGGAGCTGGGAATGTAATGCAAGGACGAGAAGCATGATGCATCCGCACCTGTTTCTGATGCACCACCGAAGAAACCGACGCAGCGCCTGCCCGCGGCTGGAGAAATCGCCGCATGCCACATCAAGTGTACCGATCTATGAAGTCCGAGATCACTGCACTGATTCCGACGCAAGCCCTGCTGTGCGGCTGTAAGAACCAACGCATCGTGGGACCGCGGCTGGAGAAACCAACGCAGCGGCATTGCCGCTGCCGCATCGAGGACCGACGCATCCCCGATCCTCACGCATCGCAATGGGGCGCCAAAGTCAACATCAACGCTGGGGCTGCAGTAAGAAACTGACGCATCACCCTGCATATTAAGAAACCGACACATCACCTCCCTGCACAGTAAGGAACCGATGCATCACCTCCCCTGTGTGGCAGTAAGGAACCGACGCATCACCTTCCCTGCACGCAAGGAACCAACGCATCACCCTCCCTGCGGCTGTATTTGTTTATGATTTTGATGCATCCAAGGTACTTTGTGTTGAAAGTGTCGCATCTATAGTTTGCTATGGACAGAACTATTTCTACCTTTTATAAGTCATATTTCGATTACTGTATGTTGGATTTTTGTTGAATTTGGTCTTGTTTGGTTTAGATAAAGATTCCTTATTTTTCTAAACTGGTGTGGTGTCCATTTGTAATGTTTTCAGTGTATTACTGTATGTGTGCACAAATGCTTACACACTGCTTCTGGGATAAGCCTGTCTGCTCGTGCCAAGATACCAAGGGGGTGAGCAGGGGTTATTTTATAAGTGCATCCCCCTTACCCTGACTAGGAAGAAGGGTCCCTACTTGGACAAAGGTGCAAACCCTTGCCAACTAGAGACCCCCATTTCTAACAGCCACACTAAGTCAATTTCAAAGCACAGGGATGCGTCATATCTACAACTATGTGACGGATCCCTGTGCTCCCCCCTGCGCTGGCGCACAATTGGCTGCCATGTGCCGACCCAGGCACCCTTGCACAATGGTGCAAGGATGCCTGCGTTGCGGGGAGATTGTTTTTGTGCAGGAAGGGACACCTTCCTGCACAAAAATAATCACGAGATGTGTTTTTCTCTGTCTATGTGTGCTGCATAATGCAGCACACATAGAAAGGGGAAAAAACTAGGAGAAATTAAAAAACTTCTCTTTGTTGCGCCTCCCTATGCCTCCCCTGGGGAGGCGTAGCATTCTGACGCATTTCCAGGTTTATGATTTCTCTTAAATCAGGGAATGTGTCAGATTCCATGGGTGTTGCGTGGGAACACCCACAGCAACACCCATGGAACGTCCCTTTCACGCAAAGTGCTGCGTGAAAGGGGGCCGTCTTTACAAGGGCTCGAAAAGCCACGCAGGGTGGCTTTACATGTCCTTGTAAATATGGGGCAGCACACTGCGTCGCCGGTGCGCCACAAAAAGTGACGCACCAGCAGCCAAGGGGCTTGTGAATAAGCCCTACAGATTGATATGTTTTTAAAAACAATGCATGAAAACGATTGTGTAAAAAGCAGTGTAACTCATAATATTATACATATACTTTAAATAGCAGTCATACTGTTGGCTACTGCCAGACTTATAAAGGCAATATATCCCATGATATTATATGATAAACGTTGCAAAATTAACCCATTATACATCTCATTGCTACAAATGTGATTTTGATTTATAGATTATGGACACTTACTGCATTCCTCCTGGCTTCCTCCACATTCCAGCCCTTCAGAAATCCTCTCAATCCCAGATAGGTGCAAGATTCCTTATATCTTCTCCTCCCATGGTTTCAAATACCACGTGGAGCAGGTCCACGCGTGCATGTCCACACCCAGTTGTTGAAGAATCTTTGCAGCACTTAGGAACTAATTCACGCACTTTCCGCTTCAGATCATAGTATTTCTTCCGCACATCTTCAACATCTCAAGGGTACGAAGAGACAGCATTGACTTTCATTATTAACTGCTCCCACAGTTGAGTTCTAGTTTTAGGAGGTGTTTTCATCATTAAATGACCCATTCATCATGGTGTTTTATGACCTCCTTTGCTAACACCTCAAGTTGTGGGTCAGTAAACTTAAATTTCCTGAGCCTACTGGCTGCCATGATGAAATAGAGATAACTGTTTGGGAGTTTAATGTCAGGAAGGTGACTTCTGAGGAGGCTAAATCGACGCCCCAACAATTTTTAATAAGGTTCACACCAGTTGGCAAATACAGTGTAGACAAGCTGAAAGACAATGTTTTGCAACAAATACGCACACGCGTCATTTACTACATGTGCTTACTAACTCATGAGCTATTTAATGCATTGGGTATTTACTGTGTGCACAATATAATGACCATTGGTAGATAACAATTTCTTAGGGTGCGATAAAATCTCATAATTACTCAATATTCACTCCGCAGAATCGTTTTTGACGGATGCAGAGTATGGTGCACTGTTTAGACCATACTTGCAATCAGGGTCTAAAATGTGAATCCACATGTGGAAGAGGGAGGGCAGATCATCTAGGGGGGTTATTTACTAAAGATTTGCACCAGCGCCTGGATGGTGCAATTCTGCTCAACTATGGTGAACCTGAGGATGTCTCTATGCACTCCCTAAAAGTGGTTGTCTTAGATACACTCTTGTTTTTTTATTAATTTCTAAGCATATTTATAATTGTATACATCACTCAGTTCATTGAGTTTCAAAAGTTTCTCTGTACTGTTTTGTACCGATAGAGATGATTCTTTCATCAAATCCACTTCAATCAAACATAGAGATGTAATCATCCCAATGCATTTTGAGCCCAGATGAGCACTTATTTTGGGAAAAGTATTTCTGAAGCAAATAGAGAACAACCATAATATGACAACTCATTTAAATAATAACACCGTGTAATGGTAAACGTGCTTGGTTTTAACATTTCATATTATACTAGAATTCTTAAAAGGTTGCTAAAAAAACAAACATAGTAAAGCTACAGCGTATATGTGTCAAATAGAAGTTGAATATTGCGCACCGCATCTTAACATCCTCCTAGTTACATGTAAGTGATGCACTCCTATACGTGGGCATTAAAGAGCTTTAGGTTTGATCTAACTCCTTCTTCATGTAAATGCTCGTTGGTGAGTGTTCACACCCGTATCCGTAAAAAACTATTCAAATGAATGATCTAAGAAAGGAGAAGTTCCCTAATCAGTGGAAAGTGGTTTGAACATCAACAGAGCTGATTTTAACACACATCTATGTATCTAGTTAATGGAGACCAATGTCAAAAGCACTTAGGAAAATACATGTTCTGTACTTTAAAATTGGTGGCATTCCCTGAATCTAACACACACGTCTCTGTGGTCAGCCTGGTGCTTGTACGAAAGCTAGCGGGATCTGAGCAGAGATCATCCCAGAACTGAATTTTGACCTCACAAGATTTTGTTTTTTAAGCTTGTAGGCATCACCCCTTCCCAAATTTATACACACATTTTCGACACAACTGCATGACTGGAGTATCTAAAGACAGGAATGACCTTTCCCATTCCCAGAGGTAACCTGGGGGGAGGAGAGATACTGATGCATGAACGTAGAATATTTTTAGACAGTTACTGAGATCAATGGATGAACACTCTGGGGCTTATTTACAAGAAACTGACGCATCTGTATAGATGCACCAGTTTCCATTTGCCTGCGTGCGAAACCCTTGCACCACCATGGATGCGCCGTATTTACAATGCGGCGCACCATGGTGCAAGGATTGACAGATGCGTCAGAAATTTTGACGCATCTGTCGGCGCAAAGGTCATTGCTGGAGTCATGTCGCAAGCACAACGCAACTCCAGCAATGCATGGGGAGGCCTAACCCTAATACACCGCATCACTCCTTACGCCTGCTCCCAGCAGGCATAGGGTTTTGACGCAGTGGCGTCCTAGAAGTGGTGCAGTGAAATCTTATAGATTTCACTGCATCACTTCTACGAGGCTTTCCCACGTGGGAACGCCCACCCTGCAAATATTTTAACTGACGCAGGTATAATGTGGCACAGGGCTTTACAAGGTGACGCATCTCCCTAGATGCGTCACGTTGTAAATGGGCCGCAACATGGCGCATTGTTTACGCCGCTGCTGCATCACAAAAGTGACGCAACAGCGGCGCAAAAGTGTTGCACGGGGCTTGACAATCTGCCCCTCTAAGTATAAGAGTCCCTGTAATCAGATACATTGGCACTTAGGAGCTTTTGTAACCAAAGAAATCAGGTTGCTGATCATCAGCATGGGTGAAAAAACTGAGATCACCTCACACGATAATGAATTAGAGTGCAGGCATCTATGCCTGGTGCATATAAGAAAGGAGACAGTTAGCGCTTTGCAGCAGAAGATCCCACATGACTGGTTACACCTGCTCTGTGGATGGCATGATGTGAAAAACTGAGAGGCATGGATGGATATTCAGCCGGCCACTGAAGCCAATAGAGTTCTTAAATAGGAGAATTTGAGATCTTTTGAAATATGTGCAGAAGGTGATGTGGGACATTGAGGCAGTATCCACTGCCACAATTAAGGCATGAGGACACAAGAGTGGTGCTAGCGTAAACTGAATGAGGTAATCCTAGAAAGGCAGTACCTCTCTGAGGAGTGATAGGATGTGCAAGAAGGGTTTTCAGCTTAATTTACCAATGATGTCCAAAGCAGTTGAATGTCTTGGATGACTCTCCGATTCTTTATGATTTCTGATGTTATAGACTAGGGTTTCACTTGAGGCACCAATATTGGCCAGTTTGTGGAAAGGCTCAGATCACTGGTCAGGATTAAAATTTTACTACCCTTAGGTTATAGGTGTCTCTTGGTCATCCAGGGGAGAGGAGTTGGCCTAACGGCTAGGGCGGTCGACCTCGAATCTGGGGAACTGGGTTCGAGTCTGGCAATGACGCTGAATATCCTGTGATTCGGGGCAAATCACTTAATCTCCCCGTGCCTAACAAAAAATGAATGTGTCCTCATGTAACGCAACTGGTGCTATGTAAAGCGCTCTGATACCCGATACCTTCGGGTCAAGTTCGCGCTATATAAAATTCAGTCAAATAAAAAAAAATTTAAAAAAATCCAGTCATTGATGATGAGGAAACACGGCTCTAGTCGTCTTGTGTCATGGATGGCAGACAGCTCTACTTTGCAATTTATCTTATTGAGGTCTGCCAAGTTGTAAGCAGTAGGACAAGAAGACTGGGTAATCAAGGGCAAGGGGATCAGATGATGATGAAAAGGAAGGATCACCAGTGGAGTCCAAATAGACACCAAAAGTAGAAGGCAGATAGAATATACAAGGAGAGGCAGAGAGCTCTGTTGTAAACCATTGGATAGAAAAGAGACTCAGAGCTTGAGTTAGAGTTTGGTATATGGAATACTTTGTCAAAAAGGTGACAGATATCCCACCTACCGTATTACAAGTGTCATTAGATATAATTCACTTGTGATATGGCGTAATGGATACACGTCACGTTTGTGATGGAGTATCCCATTCACCAAACTCTACATAAGTCCCTTAATTCTTTTCTCAATTACTCTTTCCGAAAGGCTAAGGAGGAGGGCGGGATGGTATATTGGGTTAGGTACATGGAATAGATCTGAAAAGATGACTGCAGACGCACCAATTTGTGATTTGAGGTCATCTCTGGTATAGAGGAGAGGGATTCCATCCCAGTAGAAGATTTGATACCTACTTGCAAGTCAGCCAAAATGTTGTGGGACATTCAAATATAGCATCCTTCAGGGCACTTTCCCCCAATAACTGCAGATAAGAAAATGTTCAGAGAACTTCAGCAAATGGTACATATTTGAAACCACCAACTCCAGAGAGAACATTCCTGTTTCAAAAGTCAAGCTGAGAATCATTTTGCCACAGGTGAAAACTGTTGTGCAATACAGGACTTCTTTCGCTATTGCCAAGGCAAGGTCACCTGGAGATCCTGATTTTCGGATGGATGTCAGAAGATCATCACTCTGTACCTGGAAGAGAAAAGGAAAAGCCATGAGCCATGGTCTTTTAGGCTGTGGGAATGGAGGAAAGTTGATGTTGAGTGTCAAGTGTGATCATTTTTGCTGTAGGTTCCGGAGTTTTCCTCTTAAAGTGGTCACCCAGTTTGTCACAGAGTTATTTCGAAGTGGTTACATCCTTTGAGCATGAAGCTGGAATTCTGCAATGTTCCAGTTATCTTGACTGAATCTTTTAGTGAAAGACACAAAAGGTGATGGTGGATGCTTGCAAGGCAACAAGTCCAACCACTTACAAATACTCAGGTAGCATTCCTGCCCATTGTTCTTTTGCCTACCTTGCCACCTCAGTTTGGACCCAGCCATATGCAATGCAGTCTTGACTCTGCTCAAATAGGAACAGCCCAGACCGAACTGCCAGGCCAGGATCTACCTGAGTCATAACACAAGCTTCCTAAGGCCGGTTTTGCCTTGATTGCGGGCTCTTCAGTAGGGTGTAGTTTGGATCCAGTAGCACAGTGATCACGAGACTTAGATCTGGGCATACCCTTACCCACTTAGGGAGGTACCTGGAACACACAAAAAGCAATGGGAGGATGCTTGCAATATGTATAACCACTGGCGTAGGTTGTCATTCTTGCCCATCGTTCTTTAGCCCACCATGCCACACCACTTTGGACCCAGACATATGCAGGTGGTGTAATTATGACAAAGTGTGCGTCTATCTTAATGTTAGGTCTGGTTCCTTTCATGAAGTTGCTGTGTTTCCAGGTTGGTTATGTATGATTTCCGTCTTGTCTGATCTGTCAAACCAGGTATTGAATCATATACTTATGATTAATTTAGTAAGATTGAGAATGATTGTTGAGAGAGTCCCATTGAATGCTTCTGGCAAGAAGGGCTTGGGAGAATATATATTAGGAGAAGTGAGAGTGGGGGTTTTGGTCTGGCTTTGACTTTACAAAGAAGGTTTCATTAAAAGCAGCAGAGAAGGGACTAACACTAAAGACAGGAATTATCTGCCACCCATGCCTCTATGATGAAAAGCTGTCATGTGTAGTTCAAGAGCAGCACGTGTTTGATAGTGGTTCCCAGATGCAAATCTTCCATTGATGAGGATATATTTTAGAGGGTGAGAATGGGGTTAAATAGAAAGAGAGGGTCTTGGAGGGATGAGTAGTGAAAAGAGTATTTTAATTAAGTATGGAGAGGTAACACTGTTTAACAGTAGAGACAGGGGGCTCATTGTGTGTCAGTAAAGTTAGTGAGACTTTGATGGAGAGTGAATGAAGGAGAGAATGAGTGAAAGCTACCCATATGGCTTTGATCGAAGGAGAGGGAAGTGAGCAAGGAAAGATAATATAATTGGGAGGAGGTGATAGGCAAGGCAGGTAAAGGAGTATTTGATCATGATGTTGAGTTCGCTGATGAAGAGTGGGAGATAGAGGATGAGTGGGAGAGTGAAGCAGCTGGAAAGGCCTGGTAGGGCAGGTGGAGAGGCCAGTAGGATTGGGGCTTAACATAGGGTGGAGTGGTACAGTCTCATCTACCGCCGACCCCCCCTTTCTGTTCATATTGATCTGGACTTTATTGGAAACATAAAAGAAAGGATGCTGCATCAATTTATATCAGCACAGTGTTTGTTTTAATCTATAATCTATGTGATTTGTGTTATATGTTGTTAATGCATTGTGAATATATGTTGTTGATACATTGTGACTATTAAATATATAGCATCATATCTTTATGATATTTAAAGAAAAGAATGATGAAACAATATATATAAAATAAAAATATATTTTTGATAATAATCAACCACTATGTCGTCTGATTTAGTGTTGGATGTCCTGCAATAATTTTATACATTCATGCTTGGTCTAGCCTGTCTTTTCCCTTGGTAGTACAGGGAATGGGACAGGAGACACGGGAGGATGGATTTCATTGCAAGGTCCAGGAGGTAACAGCGGATTACAAGGTATAAGAAAAGTGTCCAATTTGTGGGGGAAGATGGCGGGGCATATTCGAGAATAGTTAAAAGACAGGAGAATGATTAGATGGCCAAGTGATAGGAGACTGAGAGGAAACGTTTCGGGGATCCAGAGAAGGGGTGGAGGACATAAGAGGGGGCAGGCAGAAGAGGAAGAGAGGAGAATCAGAAGCAGTGACTCAGTCCAATGTTAACCATAGGATTTATATAGTGGTGGTATGCCGGTCCCATCGCTTGCCTACATGGTAGGCCGTTCCCATAAGTAAAACCTGCTGTATTTACTATTTGGGCTTGATTACTTTGTTATAGTGGTATATGCACAGGAGCATGAGTGCTAGGCCTCGTCGACCCATAATTAGTATACTGAATTTATCCTGGGAAGAAGTACTTTTAGAGGTCCGTCCAGGAATTGTACCATAAAGTACTTACTCAAGAGGGAGACAACAGAGCTAGTGCATTCAGAGGTTACTATTTAGAGCCCACCCAGTAGCAGTATCACTGAGAGTTACTCATAAATTATGAAATCTTCAAGACTGGTATGAACCTGAAAAAAGTACTTCAAGAGTTCCAATAATACGCAGTGCAGGAAACATATCTGAGAGTTACACAGGAGATTGTAAGATCAGGATGGAGCTGGAGTGGTAGAGCAAGAATCGCTAAGAGTTATTAAATGTTGACATGTAAGGTACAGACAGGGGCGGTATAAATGGGAGTAACTCAAGAGTTTAATAGTCGGGGTTTACCTAAAAGAGTTACAGCAGAGATAACCAAGTGTAACTTAAAGGTATCCAAGGAGGGTCCACCTAGAAACAGTACAGAAGAGGGAGCTAAATGTTATTAGAGGTTGTCAAAAAGGATTTACTCAGGAGCAATATTGCCAGAAGTTACTGAGGAATGTAAAGATTCTCTTCCTGGGGACTTACATTTACACAAGTAACTCCTTTTTCATGCTAGATTAGTTCATATTCAAACTTATGAAAACTATCTGCAACATGAGAAAGCAACAAAAATAAATGTGTTCACTGTTAGGGTCCACAAAAATATTTCTCCCACTTTATGTAGAAATGTTCAGCTGCATGTTATTTCTCTCCTGTTGATATAAACCCCACCTACCAGAGGATAACTTACCTCGTACGTATTAGACAAATTCTGTTCGTGCTATTTTGTGTATTTGTTTGCCCAAGGTGGGCAAAGTGAGATGTTCTGGTTGACACAGGTACCCTTGTTTGCAAATAGATATAATCTTCTGGGAGATGAGAGTAGAATCTATATTTGAGAGGTTAATATGAATGTTTTGCAAGATGTTACCCAGGTCTCTAGTGTTCACTTAAAGGGATGTTTGTATTACTATTGATTTGAAGGAATGAAGTCTTATAGATCTTGGGGAGATAAAATGCCTCGTAAAGGGGCACAGGCACTGCAAACCTTTTAAAGATTTGGCCAAAACATGAAAGAGATTGACATTTCCTTCAACCTGCGAATGACAGGACTTAGATGCACATTAGAGACCAGCACAGACCAATCAAAAGGACTTAGAAGTCATATTATTCTACCCAAACTCATGAGACACCTATTGAACTAAGCAAGAATTTCAAGATCCACCATAAGGCCAGCGTAGGCACTCTATAGCGGATTTATCCAACAACTGTGCATAGATATCTTTGACTTAATTCCAAAATAACCAAGATTTCCACAAAGCCACAACCCTCAACATACTACTTGATTCAATCCCCCGTCGTTCACACAATCTTGTTTACCTTCCAACCATATTGTCTCAGTTATGTTCTGAAAACTGCAGAAAAACCCAGGGCATCCAATCTAGCAAATAGGTGCTTACAATCATGTCTTAAAGAGTTATAGATCTTTACCCCAGACCTTCTATAGTTATAGCTGAATCCATCTTCAGGGCTTTGTGCTTCAACCTCTTGAAAAAGTCATATTCATCCCACATCTGGAAAACCAAGTGACTCAAAAGAGCTATTCAATTACAAGCTGATCCGGAACCTACTTTTACAAGCCAAATCCTAGAAGGTGAAGGTGCAGAGCAACTACAATCACATGGAAATGCACAATCTGGTTATCCAAGATGAACTAAAATTCAGGGCTGCCAGTGGAACTGGCCATCAACCTCTTGGCAAATGATCCTCAGCAACCGTAATCATTGTGTACTTTTCGGCAGTATGCAAATTGGCATTAGCAGGCCATCTGTTCAGGGGGGGGGAAATGCAGCGCAGTAAACCCATTAATTTCTCTGTAATCACACACAGAAATATTATAGGTTTATTTTTCCCTTTCTCCAAGAAGGTAACCATTATGTTTCTGCTAGGTCTGGTAATATCATTGCATCTATTTAACTTGCACTTATATCTATGCAACAAGATGAATAAGCAAAACCAGCCACAATTCCAAATGCACATGGACATTACTCAGATCTACTGCTGGTTGGGCGGGTTACGTTTGTTGCTATGGAAACTAAGTACCATAAAACAATGCCTCAAAAACATTTTCCCAAAACAATTAGTTTTCTAATCCAAAAGTTACAAAATAGAGGTGCTTATCATACACCGGACTGCTAGTGACAGGCTCCTGTCTGATCAGGCAGCCCATGTTACTCTGAAGAAGGTGCAACCCGGAGCTGGTGCACTAAAAGCCCGGTGGTGACTGGGTCGCCTAGTTTGGCCTGGGTAGTGGTGAGGAGAGGGCACAGCGGCATAACCCAGGACTTAAAAACTTTATTTGTTTTACTACCACCACACTACCATGCCACCACCCACTTTGAGAAAGGGGAGCAAAGTTCCTGTGCCACTCCATAAGAGGTTAATAGACAGTTGCCCAAATGAGTAACTGAAAACCCACTAACATTTAATTATATTTATTTCTTTACTAACATAACATTTCAAGAAGAAATGTCTTACAATAAAACAGCAGTGGTACCTAGAAACTACAGGTGTATGGTGAAAAGAAACCCAGTATTTGGAGTATGTGATTTGCTTTCTACAAGAAACCCAGTATTTGGAGTATGTGATTTGATTTCTACACACTTTGAATGTATGCAGCTAGAAGATGGATGGCATATACAAGAATGCTGAGCAATTAAAATCTTCTTATAAATCATAGAGCTAATAGCAGGACGAATTAGACAGCAAAGCAGAACAACTGAGATCTATTTATTTACATTGTCTGAGGGTTGTGTGGCAGGAATTGCCTCTTCTAGGAAGTCTGTCTATGGTGAAGACAAGAAGGACACTGTAGGTGATATTGCAGAACCCCATAACCTCAACCCTACCAGAATTAGTAAACACATAAATTGCTGCATTCTATAACATATTAGAATGTATTCAATGTTATTCTTGCACAAATCATGTGAACAAAATTTACCATCATAATTATAAACATCTTAGCAACCATAAAAAAAATTAGGGTGAAAGCTAGATGCACCCCAAAGAAGATGGAAACTGCATATTTTAAAAACCAACAGATGTCAGCTAGATTACCTCGACCATGTCCAGTTGTCACACAGCACCAATGAGACTCTGAAGCCCTTAGGCCCTCTGCTGGGTGCCTCACCTCTTAGTTATTTCCAAACCTTTCGTAATGATCTTAGGTAGAAGGTTCCCAAATTACCACAACAATAAAACAATGTGACCACCTTAGAAGAATGTTTCTCCAAGATCTGGAGTGAAACTAGACCTTAATTCCACAATTATTTTTGGGGCCACCGAGTGACCTGTTTCAGTTGTAAAACATAGACATCTGCAGTCTGCTGCAGCTCATCCAAGCCCAGGGAGGAAATGTGATAACTATTGTTCCTCCACTACCATACTAAATCCTCAACATTTGTTATTATGTCTGGAGTCAATAGATGCTTGCTGTGATGGTCTGGAGGCAAGGTTAAGGAGACTGGAACTACAAGAAGAGATGGTAGAGGGCATGCCATCCAAAGTTAGGTGGGGACATAGAGTTTGACAGACAGGGTATTCCATCACAAACATGATGGATTACCCTGTCCGCTAAACTGATGGTCCGTCACCTTATTTCGGTTCATGAGGCCAGTCAGCTTTCTGTCGACAGAGCCCCTGTTGGCTCCGTCAATTGGATACTCGATGGCCAGCCAGAGTAGGGGCCATTAAAAGAAGGGGATTACACTGTCAACCCTATTTAGGGTGGACAATGTGTTGTCCTTTTTTTCTGTCTGTCTTCACCATGTAAATCCTGGCAGAGAGGGGCAAACAAAAACAAACAAATTATCCTCACACCTAGGTAAAAAAACTCCCTGCATGTTGGAGTCATTGGTTATTTATTTTTCGTTAACAAATTTCCACTTTAAGAGTTTGTTTAAAAAAAAAAAAGGTATGTAAAAAACTTTTATGGAAGGCCATGAAAACCTACGGCAGCTGTCTTCTAAACTTTTTTGTACCTTGAAAAGAACTGCATGACGGGGGTCTCTGGCAAGATGCAGAGATCCCGACTGGACTAGGGGTGATAACTAAATTTGGCAGACAGTAGTGTTGTATTCCTCTTAGGGTGTCCGTATATAGGTTTTCCTGTATCATGTCCTTATATAGGCACAATTCGCCCTGCCCTTATATAGGCATAAAATCCCAGTCCTTATTTAGGCATTAAACCGTGCACTCCAAATACAGGCATGGTCTCCGACATCCGTCCACCCTACCGTCACAACGAGTTCTTGAAGAACAGACCCTTAGGCTTCAGGAGTTTCCCTAGCACAGGACTATTGATTTCTTCAAGGACTCATCTATTATGCATGAACCGTTATACCTTAGGGGTTCATTCATGACGTCTTCCGCTGTCCGATTCACGTCAATGCTAACATTCTGAGGTACCTCTCAGGTATAAATATATCTTCCCTAGCCCTTGTAAATCAGAGGAGACCTCGACTTCAGAGGAGCCCGTTTCCCGGCCTGACGCACTGAGAAGACGCTGTCATCCCTGCACGCAGAGAGTCCAGCTTCCAGTGATCTGACTTCCCTTGCGGGGTGTTGGAGTTCGAGTCTGGCAAGAGATTCCCACCTCTCTCATTCTTAAGGTATGGAGCTGACTAGAACCTAGAGGGACTCTTGGCATACTAGGCATACTAGGCGTAACATACTCTTAGTATACCATAGTAAGGAATACTTCACCTACTTCATACCTCTCCCTAGACCTAGGTTAGGTTAGGTACATTGGGGTAGAACTAGCTTAGAAACGCATCGTATGAGTACTCGCATTTTTAGTCTGTGTTATTTATGTAAATGAATATCTACTAAAGATCATGCTAGCGCAGTATTATTTATTTCTACTGCTTACGCTGTAATTTATTTATCTTGCCTACTGTCTTGTGATCATAACAGTACACATCTCTTACACGAGAAACAAGACTGTTCAATAAATCTTTTATTGAAACGCCCGTCTATTCTTTCTGTGTAACTTTGAGGAAAACTAAGCATGCACGATTGAGCTGAGTGAAACGGTTATCTATTGTTTCCACGACTCTGGGACACGTTCTGATTCTAAAGGGAAACAAAGTTGTCATGTTTTGCGGCTGCCAGAAACTACTCCCTTCTTGTTTGTCAAGGAGTTTCTAGTGGCCTCTGAGCTAGCTGGCACAAGTAATTAAGTTTAATATACTCGATAGGGACATGCCGACCTCAGTCCTATGTCAAGCCTATAGGGTATATTATTCCAATGCGCAGAGCCTATTAGGGAAATAGGAGCTACACTACAGTAGACTCTCAGGGTTACAGACATAATGTCCTCTGCTACTGTGATGGATTATTGAATGCCGAATTCTAGATCTGGCCCTTACTGGCTTAGAAGAGCACTGATGTCACAAGAAAATGCACATGAATGAAAAAGCAGGGAATGAGGAGGGTAGACCCCTGCTGTGCGGATATTCATGCAGGCAGTCTACAAAAAGATGCAGAGATCCCCATGGCAGCTCCTGAACAATAGCAGCCACAGTACTATGGTCTTCAGACATGTAATGGATCACCCACCAAGTGCCTTACTTAGTCAATTTCTATTGCCTCATGAGAAGCAAGGCATTTATTTTGTCATCTGTACCATCTGTACCATGATTGCAGCTCCTGTCAAAGTACAGAGATCATTGCTGGACCAGCGGTGATCTTCAACTTTGGCAGATGGTAGTTTGTCAGGGTGTTGGATGTAATGTCTTCTGCCACTGTGACAGATAGTGTACTGTCTGCCAAATTCTAGATCTGGCCCTTACTTGCTTGGTAGATCACTGGCATCTCAACCAACTGCACATTGATGCAAAAGCAGAGAATGAGGAGGATTCCACCCTCATATGGGCATCTTCATGCAGACAGTCTTCAAAAAAATGCTAGGGATTCCCAAGGCAACTCCTCAACAGTAGCAGCCACAATACGATGATCTTCAGACATGTGATGGATCGGCCACCAAGTGTCTTATTTAGCAAATGTCCAATGCCTCAGGGGTAAACCAGTCATCTTTTTGATACTGAGGTCAGGAGTGAATTCTATGGTAAAGTGTTCAGAATCTTAAAGAAATTTTCAATTGCGACTTCACACAATGTGTAGACTTCTCCCCCTATTTTCAGCCAACAGAGTAGGGGACTCAAGTTCCACCCTAGAGATCTTTGGAGTTGATTTCTTTGTTTCCTCTTCCCTTCGCCTGTTACTGGCAGTGTTTCTGCCTTTCTTCTCTGGCTTCCTGTTTGATAAAAGGCACTAGCCGCTCCTGTTTGAAGTTGAACTGAGAACTGGGTTTACTGTACATGGTCACAGTGCGTCTTCCTTAGTTCAAGCACATCTTTACCATGATTACAGTTTTACCCTTTGTATGATCAGCTCAGATGTAATTTTATTTTCACTGGTTGAGCCAATCTGTTCTGGGCAGTAATGTTTACTAATGGGGACATTAGGTCTCAATATGCATTTTCTGCAGATGGAAATTTTAACTCTGATGGTAACCCAGCTGAGCAGATTTGATCAACTGGAAGTATTTTCTCCTTTGGTAAAGTGCAGTGTTTACGATGCCAATGCAGTAAATACTAAGTTACAGCTTGAAGTATTCCTACTCCCCTTTGCATCATGAGGCTTTTGGATACATGTAAGAAATGCTCTTTTTCCTCACTTCATGAAACACTTGTGCACATCTTTAAAATAATATAATGCTAACAAGTAGTTACTCTGTGCAGATGGTCTGAATTGCAGAGGCTCGAGAAAAGAGAAAGGGAGAGAGATGCCAGTGAATGAAGGAATTGTAAGAAATAGTTTGAAAGGATGCACAGTGCGGGTGCCCTTTCTTTCACAAGACTACAAAGAAATCACTTTATACTTAATGCTGAAGAATGAGTTCCTGAAAATCCCATGCTACTTAATCGGTATTAGTCAGTTGTCATGAGCAACAACCCCTTGTCAATGAAAATACTCATTTAAAGAAAGCATGCTACCAAAGGGCCAAGGGAGGCCCAGAAGTATTCAGATGATAAAATAGCATTTGTGCATGATACCTAATGCGGTGGCTAGCATGTGTACTGTAATATCCGATTCTAACTGATCTTAGGAAGGAGAGATCAGATGGTGAAACTCCTGAATCTTAGATGAAGGTGCGATTCACTAAATCTTTCAGATCATTGACATAAACATGCTATTAATCCATGCCGTGCTTGGGGAGAGACATCATTTTTTCTCAAGAGCTCAACTTCCAGGAGAGAGTGTGGAGCAATATGTAGGTTGTTTGTGCATTCTTGCACTCACTAGCAAATTCAAAGATCTCCAGGATGAGATAGTAAGAGATCTATTGATAAATCCGAGAAACAATATACAAATTTAAAGAAAATTGCTTAGTGTCAAAGAACCCACATTAGACAAAGTGGTATATATACTGCACATAGAATAACAAATACCTCAGCTTATCTAAATGTGCTGAATTCACATTCAAGTAGCGCTTCATGTGAGGGGAACAAAGTTGGTAATTTAGCAGGGGATGTAAATGTACTTCACAGTAAAGGCCGAACTAAAGGCACTAGTGTTTCCAGAGAAGATGATGTTAAGGTTAAAAGCCCATAGTATAGGTGTGGAAGTGTCAAACGTCTTGCTTCTTCTGTACATTGTACAACAAGTAAAGCAAGATGTTATTGATGCAAAAAATTTGAGTATTTCTCAAGTGTATGCAAGGCAAGTGAAAACAACGACAACAAGAACAATAACAAATTTAGTCCAGTGAGGTAGATGACGTTCATGTTGTACACCACAATTGTTACACCACTTTAGAGAAAATTGTCTGCATAGGTGATAGGACTGATTGTAATGTATTGAATGTGGTGGAACATTTCAATCAACATAGATGTAGCATAACTGTTCATGAAGTGAATATGGAAATGTGGGTGGACTCAAATTGTCCGGAAGACATTGAAATTGTTTAAAAATGTGGTGTTAGAAAAAAGGAATGTTTGCCCTGCTGGATACCGTGGACTGAAATAACCTATTTTAGGTTGTTTTTAAACTAATTTAATATTTAAGAGAAGAGTGGTCCATGGAAGAGTGTATGTGGTGTAAGGGGAGATTATTGCCAGGTTTGAGAGAACAGAAAGGGTTGGGCATATTTATAGACACCAATCATCCAGAGCAAGTTGTAGTGATGGAACTATCTGAGGATGACTGGTGAAAAGCTGAATTTTCAGAATTTTCAGAATTGTTTTGTGGCAAATTGTGAAAATTGAAGGGGTTTCCCCTTGCATGATATTGAAACAGGGATCCATGCCTAAAGTATACAAGGTGAGGGGGTACCTTTGTCACTGAAAGGTGCTTTGAAGACTGAGCTGAATAAATTATGTGAAGGGGCATGATAGAACCCATAAAAGCCTCTGATTGGTTGAGTCCAATTGTGTTTGTTCAAAAATCTGATTGCAAGATACCCATGTGCATACGTTTTAGTGTTTTTAATAGTTGCATTTAGATAGACTGATATCTGTTGCCAAATATCAATGACACGTTGAGTACCTTATTTATAGAGTTTTATATAGCGCGAACATGACCCATGGGTATCAGAGCGCGTCACAGTTACATGCCGTTAGTCGTTTAGAATACAACAGGTATAGCAGTAGTAATATACATATGGTTCCTGTGCGTACCTTTTCGTATCAGTTTCAACAATAACAAGATTAGGATCAGTTTGGAGTACAACAGGTATCACAGTAATATTATACATATGGTTCCGATGTGTACCTTTCGTATCTGTTACAACAATTTCACGATTAGGGTCCTTAGTGTAAGGTACAGTGTTTTTTAATATAGAGCAGTCCAAGGCCTACTGTCAGATAGCTACCTCCGGATTCTAGGCATTTGACATATTTTTCACTGCCTGAGGGTGCATAGAAATACTTGAGGATGGCGTTTGGATTAGCCTCAGTCTTCTGTGCAGAAGTTACTGTCGGGCATTAAACAGGTATTTGTATTCCAGGATGACATTCTGTTATAACATGATGAGGTATTGCGGCAAGTATTAGCTCAATTGAGGGAGTCTGGTATGACAACAGGAGTTGGAAAGTGTAGGTTTGTGGTACCTGAAGAGTATCTTGGGCATGTTGTGGGAGAAGAAGGAATCATGTCTAGGTTGAAATTATTAGAGGCTATAAAGAATGCTCTGAGTCATGCTAACAAGGAATAGTTTAGGTCATTTTTAGATCTCGCTGAGTATTATTCAAAATTTGTAGATCCTATGAAGTATATGAGGAAGTTATTGAAAAAAGGGGTTAAATATGAATGGTCAGGAGAGTGTAAAAAAATCATTGCTTGACGTGAAGAGGAAGATAACCACAGCTTCCATATTGAAGTCTTTTGATCCCCTAAATAGGACAATTGTGATAACCAACACCAGCGCATATGGATTAGGCACCATCCTAATGCAGCTGAAACACAATAATAAAAGGATAATAGCATTTGCTTTGCAAACCTTCACTGGAGCGGAAGGGTATATTTAGTAATTGAGAAAGAAGCACTGGCTTGCTGGTGGTGGAATTCAACATTTTCACAACTACCTTTGGAGACTAAGGGGCTCATTACGATGGTGGATAGACCGCCACCTCCAGCCGTGCGGTGGCGATCCCTCCGCCATCGAACGACGATTTTCCCCCCGCCACATTATGATGGCGGGGGAATCAGACCGTGTCCGTGGCGGGCGCAAAGACCGCCCGCCACGGATCCGCCACAGGCAATCGTTCCGATTGCCTGGCAGATGGTCCAGATAGGGTAAAATGGTGGCGGTGCCTAGCAGGCACCGTCTGCCAAATTACGATGCGGGCTGAAGCCAGCCTTTCCATGACGGCAAAACCGACATGGAAAGGCTGGCGGGGATTGGTTTTAGGGGCCCGTTGCATGCCCTCCTTGTGTTGGGGAGAGGTGTGGGTGCACTGGGGAGGTACCCATGGTACCCCCCTACATTTCACAGCACTAAGTGGCAGGCACTGTGTGGTGCCTGCCTCGTAGTGCAGTGAAATGCACAACCTGCATTTTTGACATCGCGCCGGGTGCAGCAGTCAGCAGCACCCGCCAGAATGTTAAATTGCAAGATGCGACCGCCACCACCTAATTTGGTGTGCGGGACCGCCGCATGCATGGCGGGTGGTCCCACTCCTCGAGGAATTTTGAAAAATGTTGTAGAGTTACAGAAGTATTCCACATTCTGTGACAGGGAAGCCACTGTGCTGCTGTGCTGAAGAATTCCAGCTACAATGGTATGTTCAGCATAAATGGGGAAAGTGGTTCGGTAGAATGTAATTTTTCGTTTATACCTCAAAAAAGTGAAGCATAAACAAGAGGTGTACAAAGAATGACTTAATGAGAGGATGTGTGGTTTTGAATGTATGTTTGGGTGGGGATGTTGTTTGAACCAAATTGAAAGGCGGGATAGGTAAAGGAAAGTGAAATGATTCTGGACCTAAGAGGATCAAAATACAATACAGTAATTTTGGAAAATGTTAAAAAATTGAATGTCTCATGGTTGGCTTTGTGTAATGGAACAGATGGTGTACAAGGAATGAAGGAGAAGACGACAGAGAATGTGGAAGAGCACAGAAAAATTATTTGAAGAAGTCCTGCATGGGTAAAGGATTATGAGATTTAAAAGTCTGCTAACGTTCGTAGTGTACCACTAGTGTAACATTACCAATATTCTTCAAATGCATATTTTGCTGTTATTGTTGTTGTTCTTTTCATTATTATTGATAGTACAAATTGTGAATAGTCAAATTTAGTATTGCATTGTAGTTATTCATAGGGAGGAAATGTGCTAAATTCTGTGAATGTCTATAAATGCTGTTCTGATTTTGAAATATTATTTTGAAATGCTATTATTAAGACATTATTAGACATTCCATGAGAATTAAGTTTGCCAAGGGCTGCTGCCAGGGTCTTGTCTATGAATCTGCTTCTTCCTTTTTCTATTAATATACTGTTCTTCATTCATCCCAGTTGTTGTTCATGGTTCTTTTTAAGTACCAGTAACCTAAGGGCATGGAAAAAAGGAAACAAGTAGTAAAAGTAACCAGGAGGGAAAAACCTGCTGCCTCAATTACCAGAGAGTTTGTTACAAATGATATATATGGGAAAACAGGAAGTGAGAGATTAAAAAGCAGGAAGTGAAATGTATGAAGTTACTTGACCATGAAGGATTGGAAAAGGGGCAGTTGCAACATTGGTGTGGAAGCCATGAAGGATTGGGCAAAACAAGGAATACAAGGAATACAGAAGTGGGAAAGAAGCCATATTTCGCTGCACCCACTGTTGAGAGGACATTTCAGAAACAATGTTAGAAAAAAGATGGAGGGTAAGCTATGTATTATAAAGCACAGCGACAGAGTTAGAGGTGGAAGTGTTAGAATAGAAAAATCCTGTTTATGCATTATTCCATGTATGTTAGCATTCGCTGCGCCATTTTATATGTCGGCGCCATTTTGGGTTACAATCGAAACTTATACTTTGGCATTTCTGAGAAAAGGCCCCTGTGGTGTTTCATTTCTCCAAAGTTGGGTATTGCTTCACTAATGAATAGACTGTTCTTATTAGCGCATACCTTTCCTTTTAGATAGAGGCCTTCTCCCACTTGTCTAGTGGCGGGCACGGTCAGAGTGACCTTGAGTAGTAGATAGTGTGTGCCCAGCCTCAGAATTGAAACTTATCCTCTGTACTTCATTTTTAGTTGCATCTGCTTGGAAAATTCCATTATGGGCATGCCTTTAATGATTCTGAAATGCACATAATGTCTCTCCATGCTTGCTGATGTCAGTCCCTCTGCAACACTCCTAGCGACTGGGCAGATTGGGCTCCGCTCTGAGTGTACTCTGAATAAACAGATATTGGTTTGGATTCTCTACTGTCTGACCGACTCTTCATTTGGTATGGAAGGCTGAGAGGTGGTCGTGAGTGAACCGGGTGACCCTAATCGGGTCCCTTCCTTCAGTTGACGCCCGAAAAGGGACTCCTTCGGGTGAGTGACCCATCCCCTTCCGCGGACGGGGGGGAGGTCGAGGCCATCGTCTGGTCGGACTGACGGTTCAGGGATCCCTGTACGAGGAGCATTGATTGCTTGCAGCTGCCCCTTCCGTCCTACCGGACGGTGCCTCACCCAACGGTCATCCCGACTGGAGTCCTAAACGGCGAAACCCTTGGATCTGACTGTTTGGTCTGAAGAGTCGGCAGTGGAGAATTAATTTGTTTTGACCGGCATACATTAGGTGAGTTTGTTTTGGTTCTTTGTGGATATGGTACCATTTTGGTTTGCATTTGGTATGGTCTGAAGACCGTCTTTGAGATAAAAGCATTTGCAATTGCTTTGCCATGCATAAATAGTGGACTTGTTTTCTTTTGAAAATGCATGGAGTTAGCAAATTGATTTCTTTGTGCTGTTGCTGTTGTTCTGCAGATGCTCGATTGGAAGAAGCTCAACCGGCGCCTCCAGAAGGCACTCCAAATTTTGATATGTATGTGAAGCATGGTCTTGGCCCTATTATGTTTAGTACACTATGGCACAAATATAAGAGGGACAATACCGAGTTGCAGTGGCCATTAATGGGCACTTTTGATGAACAAAAGATTGGGTATTTGCAGGAACAATTATTTAAAAGGCGAAGTAGACAGTCTATGTTTGATTCTCTTAGGATGTGGCAGAAGGCAGCTAGGCAGAGACGACTGAAGTCTGAGAAAGAGGCCCGGAAGGGGAAGATGCAGACACTGACTCAGAAAGCTGTAGCATATGATAAAAAGAAACAAGAAAAGGGAGTTGAATGTGAAGATAAGAGGTTCCGATTGCATATTGATAAATCGTATTTGGCTCAGGAGGAAACTGATACTTTTGTGGAAGAACTGTTAGATACTCGACCCCGCCCCCATATGCTCCTCAAAGGATATATCCTACTGTCCCTGTGCCATCACAGCCGCCTGTTACAGCTGTCCTTTCTGTTCCTGCATCTACTGCTGTTGTTTCAACTGCTGTGGCTTCGGCTCCTCCTCCTCCTCTTTCTTCTGTTTCTTTGCCGTCTGTGGCAACGGTGACTGTTAGTACTCCTGCCACACCTATTGTTTCAGCATCCTTGTCCCCAGCTCTTACTCCTGCGACGCATCTGCCCGCGACAATTGTGCCTGTTACTTCTGTTGCTTCTCCTTCTCTGGTTCTCCATCCCCCGATATTTGTAAATACTGAGACACCAGTCCATGGGTTCGAGGATAGAGACTT
Source organism: Calotriton arnoldi (assembly GCA_963921515.1). Taxonomy (NCBI): domain Eukaryota; kingdom Metazoa; phylum Chordata; class Amphibia; order Caudata; family Salamandridae; genus Calotriton; species Calotriton arnoldi. Next base: position 693,779 of record CAWUFW010008398.1, read on the forward strand.
ATTAAAATTTCATGAGCGAATGGGCCCTTTCGTAAGTTCTGCGGTGGGAGATGAAGAGAAGAAAGTTGTGGCTAATCAGGCCGCGCAGTGGGGTCGTAATCCCATTTATTTATTTTATTTATTTATTTATTTGAAGAGTTTTATATAGCGCTGGCTAGACCCGGAGGTATCAGAGCGCTTTACATGAGGATCATAGAGTTACAAGTTACACATTACATCCGTTACAAGAGCATAGTAAAACACAGGAAAAAGAAAAACAATGTTACAGTATTTTGTCGGAGGGAGGGGGAGGAAGGAGACACAGCGGGAGGACGGGGAGAACAGGGAGAACTGTGCCCAATGTCCGGCTGGGTAGGTGACAGCCGAGGGGATGAACCAGGGCCGATCTCCTCTATAGCTGTCTAGCAGCTCCACCGGGCATCAGCCACGTTGCTCAGGACTCCGCGGCCAGGAAAAACAAGAATAGCAGTTTTGCATAGTTACATTAGTTACAGTTGCATAGTCAAACATAGAAGAGCAAGTCCCCAAAAGAGGATAGAGGGAATGGGGGAGGAGGAGAAGAAACAGTGGGCTGGGCAGCAGATCAGTTCTGGCAGACCGGCAGTGGGAGAAAAATGCCTCATGAGGGCCCAAAAAGTTAGGGTAGTGTGGAGGATCTTTGGGATGTGATGAAAGATTATGAGCCTTTTATACAGCAGCATGCTCTTAAGCATATGTCCTCTACGTTAATTGGTCTTTGGGAGCAACACTTTGGGAATGTTGTGCCGCAAATTTTATTTGATATTAAAGATCGTGTGTATACTAATGGTATGGATCCAGGTCAAGTTTTTAGTAATGTTGCCACATTGGTTGCCTATAGGGGAAGGCTACATGATAAGAGTCCTACTACAGTGTCCCAGTTTCCGAAGAGAGAGGTTCATCCCATATATCACCCCGAGATACCGGAGTTAACGGACCAACGTGGTAATGTTACTCGAGCGGCAGTGGCGGCCAGGTTTCAAGAACAATGGGTTTATACTCCGTGGAAAAGAAGTGAAGTTTTGTCCCTTAAGACTCATTTGCCTGATCCTAGGAAAAATCCTACTGCTTATTATATAGAATTGACTGAAGCTGCTTCCTCAACGGTAATGACTCTTGCTGATATTGAAATGTTTTTTGGTCTTCTTGTTCCGGTTGATATTTGGAGACAGGTCCATACCCAAGACCATGTTCCTGAGTTGGGTGGTACTTGGGATCAAATTAAAGCATGGGACCAAGAGAAACCAGGTGATAAGCCCCAAGCGGAAATTTTTGCGTTGCCAGGTCGCATTATTACATATATGCATTCTCTTATTCCGCCGAGGAAAGTAGATTGGGATAAATTGTCAGCTTGTAGACAGAAGAAAGATGAGAGTGTGTCTGATTTTTTCACTCGGTTTGAGGATACATTTTTGGATTATAGTGGACAAGATTTATCTATTGAGGGAGGTGTTCGGTTGTTTGTTAATAGATTTGTCTCTAATTTGCTTCCTGAAATTGCGACTCGATTGCAGGCTTCTGAGAGTACTTGGTCCACCTCTTCCCCTTCTGTTATTTTGAACATGGCTCAATATAATGAACATCGAGATAATGAGGAGAAAGAAAGGTCGGAGAAAAAGCATAAGGATTTAAAAGCGAAGGTGTTGTTGCAGCAAGCTTTTAGAGGTAATGGCAGAGGACGTGGTGGTCCTGCCCGACAGCTTCCGCGTACTAGTAGGCAGCCGAATATGACGCTTTTGGGGACGAATCAGTGTGCATATTGCAAGGAGGAGGGTCACTGGCGTAGCGAGTGCCCCGTACTTTTGCAAAAGGTAGCAGTCCCTAGAGGACGAGGTTCTCACAGACGGGGTCGTGGAGCTGGTAGTGCTGATAGGACTCAGAATGCTACAGCCTCGCAGGGTCGTTCTGACAATAATTATTTTGACGACACTCATGATGGACAGTATTATCATGATGATTATGACATGGAGGAAGTGACTGGAATGTCTTACAGCTAGGACAGCCAGGGGCAGAGTGGGAGACCAGTTCCGATACCTGTAGATCAGCATGGTCCTTATGTAACAGCGGTACTGCAAGGTTCGACTAAGGAATTTTTGGTGGACACAGGTGCGACGAAGAGTTCTGTTTCTCGAAGTATGGTTCCTGGGGCGGCTCTGTCTGGTCATAATAATGTTTCGGTAGGTTTTTCTGGTGTACCGATTGTGAGCCCCATTTCAAGGCCTCTTGCATTGACTATTGGTCCTTTCACTGTAGATTCTCCATTTTTGCTGACATCTCATTGTGGTGAAAATTTGATGGGTTTAGACTTGTTGAAGAAATTGCATGCTACTATTTATTGTTCCCCGGAAGGTGTTTATATGACCATGGGCCCAAATGTGAGTACTAGACAGTGCCTGTCTCTCCCTCTTCCTGCTGAATTTGCTGACATACCATCCACTTTGTGGGCGACTGGTGATACAGATGTGGGATTGTTGCATATCCCGCCGGTTTCGATTCAAGTTAAAGACAATGCTGTTTTGCCTCATATTCCTCAGTATAAAATACCACAGGCTGGAGAGCGAGCCTTATTGCAAATTATTCAGGACTTGATCAAGAAGGGAGTGGTGGAGGAGACGTCTGCCAGTATTTGTAATAGCCCCATTCTTTCGATCCTTAAACGGACACCCTGGTTCCCCTGATGATCATGAAGATGTTTATCATTTCATGATTGATTTGCGCGAAGTTAATAAAATAGTAATTCCTCAGTTTCCAGTGGTCCCAGATATTACTACACTTTTGACAATGATTCCTTCCACTGCTAAATTCTTCTCTGTCATTGATTTGAAAAATGCGTTCTACAGTATTCATATTTATCCAGATAGCAGATACCTGTTTGGGTTCACCCTAGCTGGAAGAAGCTTTAGGTTCTGTCGAGCTCCTCAGGGCTATACTGAGAGTTCAAGTATTTATAGTCAGGCTTTGAAGAGTCAATAGGATTCCCTTTCGCTTCCTACAGGTAATGTATTGGTGCAGTATGTTGACGATCTCCTTATCGCTTCTGACACAGAACATGGTTGCAGAGACAGTACAGTTAAATTGTTGTTGCATTTAGATCATCATGGCCATAAGGTTTCTCTTTCTAAATTTCAGTATTGTCGACAGGAGGTCACCTACTTAGGTCACCTACTGTCGAAGGAGGAGTAGGAGATTGACCCCTGAGCGCATCAGTACCATTGTCAAAATGCCTGTTCCGCAAACTCAAAAAGATGTGCGTGCTTTTATAGGTATCACTTCCTACTGTCGCCAGTGGATACCCAATTACTCCCTACTAATCACACCCTTGCTTGCACTAACGACTAAGGACGTGCATGAGCCCCTGCCCTGGACGCCTGACTGTCAGCAGTCTTTTGAGCAATTGAAAACTGCGCTTTGTTCAGCTCCAGTACTTGGCACCCCAGACTATAATAAACCGTTTGTGTTGTACGTCCATGAGATGGCTGGTTGCGCGCTTTCTGTTTTAACACAAAAATTTGGAGATAAGCAACGGCTGTGTGCTTATTTCTCTGCTGCTCTTGATTCAGTCGCGAGAGCCCTCCCGAGTTGTCTAAGAGTGGTCACGGCCATGGCCACTTCGATCAGACAATCGGCTGGACTTGTACTGGATACTGATCTCACAGTCATGGTACCCCATGCTGTGGATACACTTTTGAATAAGACAAAGACACAGCACCTCACCAGTGCACGTCTTACTGGCTATGAATTGGCCCTCTTTGCCAAGCATATTACGATCAAAAGATGTGCCACTCTGAATCCAGCCACGTTACTGCCCCTCCCTTCTGAGAGTGATGAAGTCGACAAACATGATTGTATCTTGCGGACGGAAGAAGAGACGAAAGGACGGGTAGACTTGACTGATGATCTTTATCTGGCCCACAACTATATGTCGATGGCTCTTGTTTTAAATTACCAGATGGCACTACCACAGCAGCTTATGCTATTACTACATTGCGTACAGTAGTAGAGACATGACGAGTTTCCTTTCAGTCAGCTCAAGCTGCTGAGCTTTTTGCCCTTATACAAGCTTGCGAATTAAGTGAGGGACTGTTTGTCAACATTTATACTGACAGACAGTATGCCTTCGGGGACGCGCACAATTTCGGGCGACTCTGGGCTGATAGAGGGTTTCTTACTTCACATGGCACCAAAATCCATCACGGGCACCTTATAGTGAGACTTTTGTCTGCTTTGACACTCCCTAAGAAATTGGCAATAGTGAAGTGTAGCGCCCACCGAAAAGTCACTGATGATGAGGAAGGGGAAATGCTTCTGCGGATCAGACAGCTAAAGAAACAGCCCGGACTAAGATAAAAAGAATGTTTGTAGCAGGCCCGGCTAGGTGGGTGCCTGAAGTTACCATGTTTGAGGACACACTTGAGAATGTGAAAGAGATCCAAAGTGAAGCCACAATCGAAGAGTTGGCAAGGTGGCAGGAAAGTACAGCACAATTGAATGATGAGGGATGTTGGATTGATAAGTTGGGAAAACAGAGATGGATGTTGCCTGATGCATATGTTCTTCCTGTTGTTACGATGGCCCATGGCCCAGCCCATATTAGTGCTAAGGGTATTTGCAAGTTGTTAGACCCCGTATGGCAAAATGACAACATTTCGAAAACAGCTACACATTTAGTGAAGTACTGTATGGTGTGCATGATGCACAATACTGGAAAGGGTACCCCCACATGGCCTGGTAATTTTGCACCACCCACTTTCCCTTTTGAGGTCCTTCAGATGGATTATATAGAATTAGAAAGGTGTAATAATTTGAAGTATGTTTTGGTGGTTGTTTGTGCATTTAGTAAATGGGCTGAGGCTTATCTCACTAAAGAGAATACAGCTGTTACGTCTGCAAAGGTACTCCTGAAGGAGTTCTTTCCTCGTTTCGGCTTGCCCTGTTTGATTTGGAGTGATAACGGAAGTCATTTCAATGCAAAAGTGATTCAATTGATTTGTGATGGTTTATGTATTAAGCAAAAGTTTCATGCTGCCAACCATCCACAGTCAGCAGGTTTAGTTGAGAAGTACAATGGTACTCTCAAACTCAAATTGGCAAAAATACAGGAGACGACAGGGTTGAAATGGCCAGATGCTTTACCATTAGCTCTCTTGTCAACAAGAACTACAGCACATTCTAGGCAGGATTGTCACTGTACGAGGTCATGTTTGGACGCCCGGCAAATCTCTGGGGCGTCCCGCGCCCTCGGCGGTTTTCTGATATTGAGTACCCGTTGTTGATTGACTATCTTTGCCAGTTAACTGAAAGTTTGCGTTCTATTCACCAACAGGTCCGGGAAACCCTGCCAGCTACACCAGAGGGGCCCGGACACAACATTCAGCCTGGGGACTACATCCTTGTAAAGAATGTTCAGCGGAAGAAAAGTTTGGAGCCGCATTGGAAGGGACCAGAGCAGGTCCTTCTAGCTACACGCACCGCAGTCAAGGTCACTGGCCGGAAGAACTGGATTCATGCGACTCACTGTCGCAGAATCCCCTTGCCTTTGCCCTATGATCAGTGGGTGAAGGATGGAATGAGAGACTCCGAGTGTGAAACGGTGCCTCGGTTTGTTCCCTTCAGCGACGGCAGGCTGACCTGGAAGGGAACAGATGAGGAAAATGATAAAGTGCTGAATGCAGCTGTTCCTCCGGAAATACGAGCTATCCAGGAGCCTCTTTTTGTTGATCCTTCTGTGCCTGGAGTCACTAGGTACAATTTGCACCCTCTGCTGGGGGACAGTGTACCAGAGGAGAAGTCAGATTAGTTAGGGATGGACTGTGTGAGTTAGGGTGTACTTTGCTATAGTACCAACGGGTGAGGGGAGATTTGTGCATTGTTTGAACATTGGACAGGATAGATCAAACGTATCCCCTTAGGGATATATTATCCTGGTCGACGTGGGAATATGAGCTTAGGACAGAGCAAGTTCTACCTCCGGTGCTCAAGAGCGCCAACGTTTTGATGAACAATAGGAGCCTGTACCAGTGAGGCTCTGACGGACACTGGGAACTCGTATACTTCTCTTGCTTGTATTTCGTCCCCCATTTTAGCATTCGTTATGCATCCCTTCCGAAGACTGGTTGCTGAGGAAGAGCAGCCAGTGATTTTCCCTGTTCACACACATGTTTTCTGGTCTACAAAGAAAAAGTTCATATGTGCTGTTCTTGTTGGTTTTGGGTGGGGTGTCATGGGTCTTGGAACATAACCAGGATGCAACATCGTGTGTCAAGGGTAAGATTACTCCTCAGGTTCGGCAGAAAAGAATAACACCGAATAATGTCTTTCTAGACACATAAAAGATTTTTTGGAGAAGGTACAGCTTGTTATCCTACTGAATGTGTCACAAGTTTATGGACTGCTTATCCATTGTCTCTTGTCAATTATACGTATACCCACCCATCCCAATTTGTAGAGGTAAGGGGTGAGTTTGGTATGGGATATCCCGGCCCTTGTTTGTATTACAGAAAGCCATGAGGAAAGGGGTATCCAGGGTGTGACAATAATACGTATTGTGACAATTTATATATGAAAGAACAGAACGTTACCTTAGTGGGCTGGCATTACCAAGCTTTAACAGTCACCCGGAAAGCTTGTTATTATCCTGCATGTTGCCCTATAGTAAATGGTACTGACACATTTCTGTACATCAATTGTTCTGGAATGGTATTGTTCAAAAATACGATGTCTCTAGTGAAAGATAAGGATCCAAGTACCTTTGGAATGAACAACAGATATGCTCCCATAGATTATCAAGGTCCACTTTATGCACACCCAGGATTTTATTTTCTGTCTAATGGTATTTACTCAAATGTTTATAATGGTACAGATGATGTTGCTCTAGGAATGGTGCTCCCTCTGGGCGTCCCTTGTAAGTATAGTATGCCAAGTGTGAGATGGGTAAAAAGAACATTGAATGCAGAGATTTGTGATGGAGTGACAGATTTGGAAGTCAACAATTACAGTAATGGGATCACTTTTGGATACATTCTCTCCTCCATAATTACGTTTGGTGGTACCGCTATGGCTAGGGGCGAGAAAGCTAGAGAATATTTCGGATGTAAGCTGCAGATATTATCTAACTCCACCGTAGCAGCTTTGCGTGATATCACCACTCAATTGGAAAGTATGCAGATCTATTCCGAGCGGACTAGATATGCAGTTGATTTCATCTTGGCAAAGAGTGGTGGTGTGTGCGCTGTAGTCGGGGACCAGTGTGTAGTCATGTTAGACCCGGGATCCCTGGTTGGCTGATCCCGGGTGGTGTGTGCGCTGTAGTCGGGGACCAGTGTGTAGTCGTGTTAGACCCGGGATCCCTGGTTGGCTGAGGTAGGTACCTGAGGCCAAATAGGGACCCGCGGTTCCACGTCAGGGAAAGGAAGGTCACCTTCTGAGATAGCCCCCGCTCACCCCCTCGGTAGCTTGGCACGAGTAGCCAGGCTTATCTTCAAGGTAAATGTGTAAAGTATTTGCAACCACCCTCACAGTAACCCAATGATGACACCACAAATAGACTCCACACGAGTTTTGTAAAAACGAGTATAAATGTTATATAAAAAGATATACGATAAGACCACACGATATAAATCCAACATATGCGTATTTGTAATATTCCTCCTGGCCGGTTGTTAGGCCAGCCAGCCCTTGCAAGTTCTGGCGATATTAATGAGCACTTCTAAACATTTAACTGTAATCCTAACACCCTGTTATGCAGATCGTAATGCTAGAATCAGGCACTTTTGCAATGTTAAAATAATGCAATGCGTACGCAACAATCAGGCACTTTGCGTTGTAAAAAATAATGCGATGCGTAACACAACAATCAGGTACTTTGCAATGTAAAAATAATGCAATGCGTAATACAACCACCAGGTACGTCGTTATACAGATGTAAGGCAATGCATAATACACTAATCAGGTAGTTCGTTATGCAGGAGTAATGCAATGCATAATACGCTAATCAGGTAGTTCGTTATGCAGAAACAATGCAATGCGTCATGCGACAATCAGGTAGTTCGTTATGCAGAAACAATGCCATGCGTCATACACTAATCAGGTAGTTCGTTATGCAGGAAAGATGCAATGCGTAATACACTAATCAGGTACTTCGTTATGCAGAAATGATGCAATGTGTAATACGACCATCAGGTACTCCGTTATGCAGAAATGGAGTAATCCGTAATACACTCCGGCACCGATCACGGTGCCTCAGGCGTCTCTCCGCCACTCCTTCTGACTCGCAGGTAGCCTTTGACAACAGTTGCCCCCAACACGGGTATGGTGTAACAAAAAGTGCAGCTCCGCACTCTGGCCCCGGTACTGCCACTCCATTGGCAATACAGGCCGCGATACGAGCCAAAGCAGAGGCTCGCGCTGCTGAAATGAGAGAGAGGCCGAGAGCGTCTCCCTCCGAGCCCACGCCCCGCCCCAGGAGTCGACACACGTTACCTGGGGGGCGCGAACCCACTCTCCTCTCCTCTTCCAGCGACTTGGACCTCAGATGCAATCTTTGTGAATTGGCAACGGCGGGCTCGGGCCGGCGGCTCAGCTCCTCCGAGGCGTCCGGGCCGCTACTGCTACAAAGATCTCAGGCTGCCACAGGGCACACGCACACAGCGTCGCTGAGACTCCCTTGAGCTTCGGGTGCACGATCACCGGGCACTCCACACGAAGGTCTCACGCTGCACGAAGATCACGCGCACAGCGTCGCTGAGACTCACTTTAACTCCGGATGCACGTTAACAAGGCAATCCTCACGAAGGTCTCACGCTGCACAAAGCACACGCACACAGCGTCGATGAGACTCACTTGGACTCCGGTGCACGATAACAAGGCAATCCTCACGAAGGTCTCACGCTGCACAAAGCACACGCACACAGCGTCGTTGAGACTCACTTGGATTCCGGGTGTGCACGATAACAAGGCAATCCTCACGAAGGTCTCACGCTGCACAAAGCACACGCACACAGCGTTGTTGAGACTCACTTGGATTCCGGTGCACACGATAACTGGACAATCCTCACAAAAGGTTCAGGCTGCACAAAGCACACGCACACAGCGTCGCTGATTCTCGCTTGGACTCCAGGTGCCCAAGATCACAGGGCCCACCTTACGAGGGTCTCAGGCTGCACGAAGCACACGCACACAGCGTCGCTGAGACTCTCCTGGAAACTTTTGTGTTCCTGAGTTTCCGCAACAGGGAGCCAGCTCACCTCGGGCCCTTGGGGATAAGTTACTTCAGGACACAGCACACAGCAAAGTCCTTTCAAGCAGGGGGACACAGCACACAGCAAAGTCCCTTTAGCCTTTCCTTGGTTAAAACAGCAAACTGCAGGCCAGCCCCAGAACACACTTCAAGGGTCAGTGCTATCCTTCAGTCTCTTCAGTTGTTTCTTCCTTGGCAAAGGTCCTCTTGACCACGAAGTAGCTCCAGTCTTGTTCACAATTGATCAAGCCATTCTCCAAAGTTCAGGGGCTTCAGCTCTCATAGTTATACCCCTCAATGGCTTTGAAGTCTTTGTGTTCAGGGGGCACTGACCCCTGTTCAAACCAGTTCTGGGTGCCTCCCTGCCAGTGACACCTTTATCCTTTGATTAGTGGGGGTCTGGATTCTCAATCACTCAGCAGGAGATGGGACAATTGTTTTATAGCAGCAACCCAGGCCTCTTCACCTCTAGGGGCTACTCCTCCCCCTACACGCCTGTTGCTGTCTCACCTCCTCCCCTGGGTCAAGACATTCCCCAGATCCTATCGCTTTCAAATCCAGACAGTCAATCCACAACCAGGCAGAGACACACAGAAATGTTAGAGCACAAAAACCCAGCCACTTCTAAAAGAATGGCTTCTAAACACTCAATGCAAAAACCACCTTCATAAAAAGATGTGTTATTACATTGTGAGTTCAGGCATACTAAACTTCACCTCTCCATCTTAAGCCTTTGGGAAGATAGGCTGGAAAACATATTACACAGCCTCCCCATGCTGTCCTATGGGCAAGATGGCCTTTCAACAGTGAAAAACGAAATAGAGATTATTTCACTGTCAGGACATGGTAAACACCGTAGTACATGTCCTACCTTTCACATGCACTGCACCCTGCCCAGGGGGTACCTTGGACCTACCATAGGGGTGTCTGATGTGCATAGAAAGGGAAGGGTAAGGTCTGGCAAGTGGGTGCACTTGTCAGACAACATGGCAGTTTAACAAACTGCGCGCAGGCCCTGCAATGGCAGGCCTGAGTTCCCTTTTTAAAGCTACTTGTGTGGGTGGCACAATTCGTGCTGCAGGCCCACTAGTAGCATTTGCATTACCAGCCCTGGCACACATAGTGCACTTTACTAGGGACTTTACTAGTAAGGCAAACATACCAATCATGGACAACCAATTACCATTACACTTTACACAGGGAGCACTTGCACTTTGACACTGTTTAGCAGTGGCAAAGTGTCCAAAGCATCTAAGTTGGCAACACAATGTCAGAAAAAACGTCTAGGGGGAAAGCAAAAAGTTTAGGGAACTTTAGCCAAAAAGGGCCAGGTCCTACAAGTCCGGATCACGAATATGGAACAAAATATCACTAAGCATATATTAGATTTCTTGGAGACTGTCAAAGGAATGGAGAGTGGTAATTGGAGTTGGTCATTGTTTGGAAATTGGGGTTGGATTTTTGAGAAAATAATTTATTTAGTTGTGGTGCTAATACTTTGCTGTATTCTTATTCAATGTCTCCCATTTTGTTGTTCCTATTGCACCACTCTTTTCCTTCCAAAGAAAACATCCATTCATGATACTAATGCTGCAATTATGGTACAGAAAGATATAGACGACCTCATGCATATTGATGAGGGCATTTTTGAGACATCTTCCCTCCTTACTATTTTTGTTCCTGATCCTGAGGATATAGACTGCTCATCGTTCGGTTTACTTGTGATTTTGTTCTATTGTTTTGCATATTTTATAATGTTATAAAATGTTTAGCTCATGCTAAAAGGAGGGTCTGTTAGAATAGAAAAATCCTGTTTATGCATTATTCCATGTATGTTAGCATTCGCGGCGCCATTTTATATGTCGGCGCCATTTTGGGTTACAATCGAAACTTATACTTTGGCATTTCCGAGAAAAGGCCCCTGTGGTGTTTAATTTCCCCAAGGTTGGGTATTGCTTCACTAATGAATAGACTGTTCTTATTAGCGCATACCTTTCCTTTTAGATTGAGGCCTTCTCCCACTTGTCTAGTGGCGGGCACAGGCAGAACGACCTTGATAGTGTGTGCCCAGCCTCAGAATCGAAACTTATCCTCTGTACTTCATTGTTTAGGTGCATCTGCTTGGAAAATTCCATTATGGGTGTGCCTTCAATGATTCTGAAATGTACATAATGTATCTCTATGCTTGCTGATGTCAGTCCCTCTGCAACACTCCTAGCGACTGGGCAGATTGGTCTCCGCTCTGAGTGTACTCTGAATAAACAGTTATTGGTTTGTATTCTCTACTGTCTGACCGACTCTTCATTTGGTATGCAAGGCTGAGAGGTGGTCGTGAGTGACCCGGGTGACCCTAATCGGGTCACTTCCTTCAGAAGAGTTTGTCAGACTTTCCTCGGTTGGCTCACAAAGAGAATGCAAAGGTCTGCGTCGGTTTAAGGGCGAACTCGCACTGTGGCATCCTGCTCCAGAGATCTGTGCTGGAAGAAAAGCCAAAACATGTCTCCTATGGGAAAGAGCGGACTGTGAGTTAGAAAACTGTAGTGTCTGTGTGTTAGAAACTGGGTTTCTGGTTGGCAGAGGTATGCACCCTGTCCAAGCAGGAACCACAGTCCTAGTCAGGATAAGTCACAAACACACCCTAAATTAACCTATGCTCACCCTCTGGTATCTTGGCACAGAGCAGGCAGGCTTAACTTAATAGGCAATGTATAAAGTATTTGTGCCACACTTTCAAACAGTAACACAGTGAAAATACCACAAAAGACTTTACATCAGGTTAGAAAAATATAGCTTAATTTTATAAATAAAACAAGACCAAAACGACAAGTCAAGATATGAATTCTTAAAGATTAAAAGTGAAAAATACCGCTTAGAAGCAATAAGTGCCTATTGCGTCATCTAGTCATGCTGGACCGGGGCAAAGTCAAGAGTACAGGCCAACGTGATGGAGTATTGACCGGATACAGGAGCCACGCAAGGCCAGCTTAACAAACGTCCCTTGATCCTGTTGAAAACAGTGAGATGCTGGGTGCAGCCAAGCGATACATCGGTGTCGATAACGCAGTCAAGGTGATGCATCTATTTTCTCCACGCAACAATGGCAATGTGCCAGTTCTGAAGACGAAATGCCAGTTCCGAGATGCGTTGGTTCCGAAGCCGATGCGTTTGGTTTGTCCATGCAGTCAAGGGGATGTGTTGATCGTCTCTTTCTGCAGTGGCGGCGATGCAGTGGTTCTGATGGGTTGGTCTCGAAGGCGATGCGCTGGTTCCAAGTTCCATGCACCGGTTCTTTTCCTGCAACAGCGGTGATGCATTGATTCTGCTCATGCTACTTCCAATGGACCAGGCACAGGAGCAGGGTGTAAGACTCTGATATCCCTGAGTCTTAAAACAGGAGGCAGGCCAGCATGCCCTTGGAGATCACTCTGGGTTCAAATAAGGTAGTCCAGTTCTTCCTCAGCAGGGCAAAGGGTAGCAGGCAGCAGGGCAGCACAGCAGAAAAGCAGTTCTTCCAGAGCAGCAGTCCAGCAGAGTGGCAGTCCATGTAGTAGCACAGCAGTCCTTCCTTCTGTCAGAGTTCTTCACAGGTCCAGTAGAGTCTAAAGTCATGGTTTCAGAGGTACAGTACGTATACCCAGTTGTGCCTTTGAAGTGGGGGAGACTTCAAAAAAGGCTTTGAAGTGCACAGAGGTCCTCCCTTCCTGCCCTGGCTCCAAACCCATTACAGTGGGGTATGCTGCCCTTTGTGTGTGGACAGGACACAGCCTGTTCATGTGTACGTGTGAGGCTGTGCCTAGTTCCTCTCTCCCATCCTCCAAGGAAGATCCATTAAGTCACATCTAAGTTCCGTTTGTGTGGCTGTTTAGAGGGAATACACAAAGCCCAACTGTCACCCAGCCCAGACTGAACAGAGACAGGCAGCAGGCACCAAACGGCCAAAGTAGGAAAATGCCAACTTTCTAAAAGTTTTTACAAACAAAGGAAACCCAGTATCAACATTACTTTCCAAACTACTATTTTACATCTAGGAACACAAAACTCAATTATCGTGTTCTCTTTTAATCATTTTTTGTGACAAGTACACTTTCTTCTGTGTGTTATTTATACAGTATCTGTCATCAACATCAGAAGAGCAAACCAACAAGCTATGGCAAATCAAATCAAGGTGTCCATTACGATGACGGACGGTAAAAAATCCGCCAACTACCACAGTGGTAAAAATCCGCCCGCCTACACCGTCTGAATACCGACCGAGCAATTACGATGCCGCGAACCGAAAACCGCCGGAGGCGGAAAATAAACAAAGAATACCACCCGCCCAAGTCCGAGTCTAAGTCCATCCGCCCGCCACGGACGGAAAGACGCACGACAACCCAAAACCGCCCGCCCTGACGACCGAGACACCGCCCGTGAAATTAGGATCGCACCGACATGAGCGCGGAAAATCCACAAATACACCGCCCGCCAGCGTAAACAACAGTGACGAAAATGGACACGGCGGAAGCACTGGCGGCCACGTCCATGAACAGAAATCATCCGCAGACAAAACCAAACACACACAACATGGCCAACAAGTCCACACAGCAACCCACGCACAAATACCCAAACACAGTACACATTCCGGAAACACCCCCCTGGACAAACAAATCAACTACAAATCCCAGAACACTAGCCACAACACACCTGAAAACAACAGACCATCATGACACACCCACATAGGTAAGTACAAAACCAGCCCCTTCACAGACCACAACCCCCTGCAACATTACAAACTGAGGACGAGAGCACACAACACAGCGAGACAGAAAGGACAGCAGCACACCACAGACACGCATATATCACACACATCACCACCACCACCACCAAACACCGGCCACACAAACCCCCTGCACATCACACACCACACACCGCACCAGCACCACAAACACCAAAACACACACCATGGCATCACACAGAATGCCCAAGTTCACTTCCACTGAGCTGACGGTCATGGTCGACGAGATTGTCAAGGTGCACCCACAAATCTATGGCAACCAGGTCCAACACACACCACTAGCCACCAGAACCCGGTTGTGGAGCAGGATCGTAGACCAGGTCAATGCAGTCGGGAACGTGCCACGCAACAGAGGCGAAATCAACAAAAGGTGGAACGACCTGAAAAGCGTGGTCAAGAAGAAGGAGGCAAAGAATCGTGAGCTGGCTGCCAGGACTGGCGGAGGTAATCCCGCGCTATTCAAGACCTTCAAGGCGTGGGAGGAGAAGGTGCGAGTCATCATACATCCGGAGATCCTCACCGGATTACCAGGGGAGTGGAGGCTGGTAAGTACAAACAAACGTATACCAGCACACCGCTATGTACTCACATGCACTACCACTATGCCATAGCTCCGAGGGACAAACACCCCCACGTCCAGTACACAATACACAAGACATCACTCACACATGCAACAGACACTCACACACACAGCCCAAACCTACCAACTAACAAAACCATGGGGGCATGTGTACAGTCAGCCAGCACCGCAACTCCCACCAGGTCCCCTTGTACTCCAGAAGCGCCAGAAGGAGCACTCCCCACACCCACACCCATGTGTCAGCCATAGCTGCATTAACCAACAAGTAACAGGTAAGTAGCCGGAACACAAAGTCAGTGGGTCGGAGGGGGACAGCTGAAGTACAACACCCACCAGGCCCCCACTCTCACAGACCAGCAAGGTGGAGCACTCCCACACCCATGTGTCAGGCACAGCTGCAGTAACCGACAACTAACAGGTAAGTAGCCGGAACACAAAGGCAGTGGGTCAGAGGGGGACAGCTGAAGTACAACACCCACCAGGCCCCCACTCCCACAGACCAGCATGGTGGAGCACTCCCCACACCCATGTGTCAGGCACAGCTGCAGTAACCGACAACTAACAGGTAAGTAGCCGGAACACAAAGGCAGTGGGTCGGAGGGGGGACAGCTGAAGTACAACACCCACCAGGCCCCCACTCCCACAGACCAGCAAGGTGGAGCACCCCTCCCTCCCAGCACCATGTGGCATCCATTGCATTGCGCACTCAAAAACAACCTGTAGGTGGGAAACTGTACAGGGCGGGGAGTCTGTAGGCGTGAGGACTGTACTACGACTGACACATGGGACATGTCACGTAGCAGAGGAACACGCAGCACTGCTCCCAGTCACAAACATGTGACCAATGTGCACATGGACATGTATTACAGAGTCATACCCCACATGACCCATCACAGATACAGCAACACCCAAGGAGCCACGTCTGCATGCACAAGTCCCACTGGAGTACAGACCCACACGGCATGCACTGTGCCACCCATCACACACATCAGCAACACCATCGAAGTCTCATCCATGTAGTCCTTACTGCCTGTCACCCACACATCGGACAACAACGCCCATGTAAGACAGACCTTACTAGAAGTACCAGCTTGGAACCACAATATTGCACACAAAGACAACTGGACCCATGACACACACAGGCACACAATGCACATTCAACATATCATCCATCTCATCTCTCAGCCCCAGTGTCATGAAAGGTATGTCATCCGAACAGCTGGCCCTCATACAGTAGTCATGCAAAGATACCTGCCCATGACAAATCATGTGTCTGCAGTGACTGAAGCGCACGTCACACTGCGAGTAACAACACACATAATGTAGTCAACACCCCAAGAGCACCGCATCGATGCACATGTACGAGGGCAGCACGCACACAAAGGATTTGGCCCATCTGCAATATGTTGTGTGGCACACAACAAGCACGAACTCACAACAATGCTACCAATGTAATGTCCATGAATGATAACAGTCAGCAGATATGCCGGGCATGTGAGACAGACACACACCTTCGTCTATGCACTGTCATGTTGCCAGAACACATGTCACGTCCTGCACCCATTACTCACAGTATGTACCCCAAAAGCATATTTCAACCCAATAGCGTTTAGGGGGCTGTACCCCCTTTTGGCATCAGCGTTTCTAAGCGTTCCATTTGAACCCCAAAAGCATTTTACAACCCAAAAGCGTGTAGGGGGCTGTACCCCCTTTTGGCATCAGCGTTTCTAAGCGTACCATTTGAACACCAAAAGCATCGTTCAACCCAACATCGTCGATAGTCCTGGAGCCCGCATACACCCGACCCACAAAATGTAGGAGCATAGCAACACACACCCATCGGCATTGCTAATCCGTCCCATGCCACATGTCCACATCACACAGTTCCATTGCCTAGCCCACGCATACACACATCGTACATCCACACACATGCCCCTGGGAAACCTGTGCACGACAGTGCACGAACTGTGAATGTCAGACAACCAATACATACTTTGCTAGGTGCAACACAATGACCTATCTCATTCTCCCCACAGGTGCCGAACTGCTGGATGCTGTAGAGGGAGACAGCAGCCAGCACAGCCAGTCCGCAAGCCCCCGACCCGGACTCACGGATGTAGAGGAGCTGGACACCTCTTCGGACGCGGACCACCCAGCAGGCCCATCTGCAGTGGCAGGGCACAACCGCTCCCCAGGGCCCCTCCTGCCCACCAACCCATCACCCAGGGCTGCTGACCAGTCACAGACCCCTGCTGCCACGGTCGTTGTGGCCACCACCACCGCCGCAACCACCACCACCACCACCACCACGCCATCCCTCGCCACAGCCCCTGTGCAAGGGGTGGCACGGCCGTCAGGCTCCACCCTGGGAGCCAGAGCGAGGACCGTGGTGAGCAATGTGGCTAGTGGGCAGGTCGGTGGCAGCAGTACTGGTAGGAGGAGCAGGGCCAGGCCAACGCCAACTGTGCCTGGGAGCCAAGCCCTGCCGCAAATCAACAGAGTCCTTGGGGCCTATCAAGAGGCCCAAGGAGAATGGGCCAGGTCGGCTAGCGACACGCGGGAGGTCCTTGGGGTGTTGAGGTCCATGGACGCCCATATGGGCCAAATCGCGGCCCTCATGGGCCAGCTGGTGGTGGAGGGGAGGGCACAAGCAAGGCCAGCAACACCACCTCCGCCACCACCTGCTGTGGCGCAGGGTCGTGCAGCATCACGTTCCCCTGCGTCCACAGCGAGTGAGCACTCCTCAGCCACCACCAGCGGCACATCAACACACCCCCCCCTACCAAACATGGAAGGGGCCGTCCGAAGAGGAAACAGGTGTCCAGAGAGGACTTCGCATGCACCAAACGCCAGTGAGTCAGCCAGCCACCTTGACCACCTACTGCATTGACTTGTAATACGATCCTACCCCACACTGCCATGTGAATGGCATGTGTCTGTTGGACTGTGGACATAGAACTTCATGGGTACACCTTGACCATCACGCAGCCATGACCGTCAACTCATTGTCACAGCATGCACCACATTTGTCATCACCTTGCACACAATCACATGTCACCGCTGTTAATAAATACACCTTGATCACAATCGGCTTAATGTGTCCTGGGTTTATTCAACGATGTGCAATCGCCACCATGAGCAGAAATGCATCTGCTGTGTGGTATGTCGATGGGACAGGAGAGGCTGTAGGGACCTAGGGGTGAAAAACAGAACAAGAGTACATTCAATGAGTGTGTCACACACTCATCACACAGTACTTGTCACCAACTACAAGCAATGTACACACATCTCACACAGCAACAGGGCACAATGCTACAGCCACTGTCAGTGGCATACCAACCTGGACATGGACCATTGACACACAGCACTCAGTGAACAAAAGGCCCCCGTGACAGAGCACACATACACCTGCACAACTACAGCTACATCAGCCGTCGCACATGGACACTCACCGTCAAGTGAAGTAGCGGGCGATGAGCTGCTGACGCACATTCACAGCTTCATCCTCTCCACTGTCCTCTTCACTAGAGCTGTCCTGGTCTGCAGGCTGGGGCCCTGGTTGATCTCCGTCATCCACAATTAGGGGATCTGCTTGCGAATAGCCAGATTGTGCAGCATGCAGCAAGCCACTACTATCTGGCACACCTTCTGTGGGGAGTACGCCAGTGCGCCCCCGGTGCGGTCCAGGCATCTGAACCTGGACTTGAGGAGGCCAAAGGTCCGCTCAACCACACGTCTGGTCCTCCCATGTGCCTCATTGTAGCGGACATCAGCTGGGCTCCCAGGACGTCGTAATGGGCTGAGCAGCCAGGGCCCATTCGGGTAAGCAGAGTCACCTGGGTGTGAGGGACACAGAGAACCGTTGCAATTCCAACTGGACACAAGACAGCATCGCACAGCCAGCACGCTACACTACTCCACATACTCACCAACAATCCAACCACGGTCCGGTTGCAGATTGGTCATCAGACGTGGTAGGATGCTGTTGCGCATGATGTGCGCGTCATGGGCCGATCCTGGGAATTTCGCACACACGTGTGAAATCACCATGTCCGCAAGGCACACCACTTGCACATTCAGGGAGTGCGTATGCTTCCGGTTGCGGTAGAGGTGCTCAGTGGCCTGTGGTGCAACAAGGCCAACATGGGTGCAGTCTATTGCACCAACGACGTGGGGGATCCGTCCAAGGGCATAGAAAGCACCCTTCACTGCCGCCAATTCACGAGCCCTGGGGAATCGGATGTATCTGTTCCTGTACAGCATCATGGCTGACAGTACATCCCTGAGCACCATGCTGAACATGGGTTGGGACATCCCACCTCCACTGCCCACTGTGTGTTGGAATGACCCAGTGGCGAAGAAATGCAGTGCAGCCATCACCTTAGCCGTGGGGGTGAATGCTGTTGGATACACCCTGCGAGGACGGAGGTGGGGTTCCAACAAGGCACATAGACGATGCAGGGTGGGTCGGTCCAGACGATATTTGCGGATGACCTCCACATCCACCATGTCTGACAGCAATTGGTAGGGGCGATGAATGTTTGGTCTCCGCCTAGGAAAGATGGAAGTGGACACATGTCAAAGCAACACGCCACATGGCATATTCACATACACAAAACATAAATGACTGAGCAGGCAATTGAATAACAGAACAGCTGACAAGTAGGGACAGCACAGCCACAATACACTTACACAGGTCCCCTACCAATAGCAATGGGCAGTGACACACCCCATTGCTATGAGTATGCACATGGGGATCTAGGCCTCAATCACTTGTAAGGCATGCTGATGGTAACAGACTGCATATTCGGCAAGCGGCAACACCACGGCAACATGACTAGCTGCTGTGCATCACACTGCTTCCGAGGCTGGGTGTGTAGGGCACACACCAACAATGCTATGGACACCGGCTGAGCGGCCAAAACAAGTGGGACCTGTGGCACGAGGGGATATGAGACAGTCATTGATGTCACTACTGCACCCTATGTACAGCACTGTACGGATCACACCTCCAGAAACATTGACAGGTGTACACATTGACAGCCCCATGCCAACACGGCTGTGTGCTTGCAATTACACATCACAAGTGACACGTAACATTGCACGTGCCAAGTGGCAGATGTACATAGTGAAAGATGGCATGTGTGTGCATATGCATATCCCATGCTCCCATGCCAATGTGTACATGATGATGTGCCAACAGACATGTGGAGGCTGAGCACTGGCCGTCCCTGCCTATGCACACAGCATGTTGTGGCCCTGTCCATTGTGGACCTGCACCCACACGCAAATCATGGCCACACCTGCAGATGCATTGCGCACATTATACTGTGTGGTGCACATGGCATCAGCGGACTGTACCCACCATGGGCCAGGCCCTTACGGCCAACTCCAATGACCCTCGCGTTTGCACCCTGCGTGTTCCACTATGGAGGTAGGCGTCCAGGGCCAGCTGGGAGCAGGCCAACGTCTGCAATTGAAGCTGCCAGACATGGTACACGAATTGCAGCAGCTTGTACCCACTGAAACTGCCCCATGGGGTTATATGTGTGTGTGAGTGGGACAGGCATAACCACAGCTACCTGGAACTGCAGCCTGGCACCCCTCGACAACACCTGCTGCTGCCACCACTCCACCTACACGTGGATGACGCTGAGGACATGTCCAGGTCCACTCACCAGCGAGGAGCTGGAGATCCTGGATTCCGAGCTCCACGCACACTGCACATGGCTATTCCTTGCGAAAGTTGTGTGTGAGAGACAACTGCAGTGTGTGTGGGAGTGCATGTGGGGGACACACATGTCGTTGATCCGCAGCACTATGAGTCAGAGCCTGTGGTGTTCAAACATGCACTGCTCACCATGCTGACTGCAGGTGGCATGGGTATGTGAGCTCCCGAGTGGTGGTACATGGCAACTTCATGTCAGACATCCAGTGACACAGACAATTGGCAATGCAGGTCTCAGTGCACTTGTTGGTCGTGTGAGTGTCAGGCTGGGGCCATGCTGCCCTTCTCAGTCCCAGCAGGCCTGGCCTGCACATTGACTGCACAATGCCAGTAGGTGACGACACAGACTGCCTAGTGGGTTACATGTGTCTCCTGTTCAGGACCCTCCGGATGAGCGCTAACTCAGTCCTGTCGATTGGACACACCATGCCTCGTGATAGGGATGTGTGTGTGAGATAGTGGCACTGAATGTGACCTCCGTTGTGGGTGGGCCATGCACAGGGCGAGTACGTTGATGGTTGCGCAGTGTTGGTCACAGTGGGTACACCCACACAGATGTG
Organism: Calotriton arnoldi; assembly: GCA_963921515.1. Lineage (NCBI taxonomy): Eukaryota > Metazoa > Chordata > Amphibia > Caudata > Salamandridae > Calotriton > Calotriton arnoldi. Next base: position 714,674 of record CAWUFW010008398.1, read on the forward strand.
TTGCCTTGTGATCTTTTTCTAGGTCCGCCTGACAATGGGCAGTAGATGTGGGCAGACTACACATTGCTCGATGTGCTGTCTATATGCATGTGCCTTCACACCAGGCACAGCTGCCCCTGCACATGTGACCCCTGCTGCACTGAGTGCTGGGTCTGTTGAGCTGATGCACCATCTGTGCGTGGGGCAGACAGCTCTGCTCACTTCCGTCATTGCCCATGACATCACTTTGCCGCAGGTGACATGGATCATGGAGGGCCCACATGTACGCGTGGGTGGACTACACAAGACTGTCCAATGGTTGTCACCCGTAGTCAGTGCTTCGAATGGGTAGAATGTGGTGCTGGTACTCATTTTAATGTGTTGAGTGGGCGGGGCTAGGTGCGGGGCTACATGCAAGACATGGGAAGTTCATCGGCTTATCTACTAGTTGCAATACACACGAGACACGTCTTTTTCCGACCACATCAGGGTCATTCCTTAAACTGGCTGAAAATCAAACAGTCATCTTCTGCACTGTCCTCATGGCCTCCCGTCGCTCACCCCAATATGCGTTTGCACCTGAGCAGCTAGCGCATGCACAAGCAGCTCCAAGCTCGCCCCAGAGAGGCCAAGGAGTGTATGTGTGGGTCCAGTTGAACAAGTGGTCTGTCTCACGGTATAATAAGTGGCGGGACGCCGTCCACCTGCGTGGTGCCCCGACTCGAGACACGGGCAACATTGACAATGCATGACAGGCTCCACAGTCCGGATACACCACCTGCAACACACAGAGGCTGTAGCTGCCCTAGCGGGCCAGGCCGCGTCCAACTGGAGCTCATGGACCCACACATTCACTCTTTGGCCTCTCTGGGGCGAGCTTGGAGCTGCTTGTGCACACGCTGGCTTCTCTGTTGCAATGGCATGTAACGTGTGTGGGTGTATTGGCAATGGGTGGGATGGTGCGAGCCACCTTCCGTGCCGTCACTCCTGCTTGTGATGTGTGCGTCCCCCCACTACTTCAATTTGACTTGTGCCATACTACACATTGAGGATGTGTTGCCTGCGTGATGTGACCAGGAGGAGCGCGCCATGACCTCTCTCCCACCATGCTCCACTGCCATCCCGTGCCCTGGATTGCCTGTGCAAGTGGACAATGTTGGGGATACACCAGGTCGACAGGGGATGTGAGTGCCTTGGCAAGGGCCTGGCGGACGCACAGCAGTATCCGGCATGTCCACGGAGGGTGGGCTGACGTCTACACTTGATGCAGCATTGATCGTGTGCCCGCCTGTTGTGCACACACGAGTTCACATTCATCCCCAGACAGGTGGTCTTTACAAATTCCCAGGAGAGCGGCAATGTACTGTTCCTGAATCCTCCCAACACAGCGTGTTTCAACATTGCATGTGCGCACCTACCCGTCACACCCACCCACCTGAGCCATGCGTAACTCCCGCTTCACATGACACATGTGTGTCTTCCACAGTTGTGCTACTCATTTGCGTTGACATCCAATGACAGTGGACTACATGGTCATTTCACGACTGCCGTGTACTTCACACACTCTCATCCTCTCTCATTCGTACTTGTGAAATGAATCAGCAGAGACACATTTTTGCTTCAAGCCATGTACTGGGACTTATGTCCTCTGTGATGCAGTATAGTGGACACTACTGGCAGCGAAATGCATGTGGAGGATATACTCAGCATGTGTACACATAGCATAGGGTGTAGGGGTACATGTGATTAGTTGTTGACTGTGGGATGTGGGCTTCAGAGTTACAACTGCTTAGCCGTTGCTGTGCTAATGTACATTTGCTAATTACTGTGGTGCTGCTGACTTTGACACAGACAGTATACATTTAGCCTACCAGTCCGCTTGTCATCATGGGCACAGTGCATCTCAGTTCCATGTTACAGGTATGCTGCTATAGTTACTCATACACACGTGCGTGGAGGTGACATCAGGGCATGGGCTTACGTGCATGCAACGGCGTCCCACTTGTTGTTGCGACATGGTGGGTACTGGCCATGTCACAGTCACTGGGCTCATGTTGTTGGTGGATGCACTTGTTGTCCATGCAAAGGTCCTGGCACGGACGTTCAGAGGGAGGTGAGGTGACAGCTCTCATATACTACAGCAGGACGATTACTGTCCACTGACCGGTGCATATGTTCATGGGCGCAGGATCCATATTATGGCATGGTTGTACGTGCAGTTCTGTCCGTGTGTTTGCCATACACAAATCCCATGCCTCTGCCTCCCCCTGTTCATGCAGAGTTACTGGATGTGATGAGGAACAGAGTGCATGTCCCGAAAATATCAGATGTCATGGCAGTGTAGTTGATGGTGTGGTGTCAGTTGCAGGTTGTATGGTATAGTTGTTGTACTGGTAACTGCCTAGTCCGTGCGGAAGCCAAGCATGGGTACGGTGTGGGACATGATTGTTCAATTGGGGGTATAGCGTCGGGGGCCGACGAATTGACAGGTTGTCAGGTATGCGATACCTTCCAGCAGGGCTTCCCTGGCATTGGTGGTAAACATGGATGCCATCCAATGTAGCGGATGGTGGCTGTCAAGGTGTTGGTCGTAAGTTGTCCCTTGTAGGAGCATGATGGGACATGTTGGATGACATTCGATGTAACTGTGATCCATAATCCGTCGTGTGGAGGCACAGTGGTCCCATTGCAGTGTGGGTCCGATAGCAGCCACATACGCCATGCCCCCATAGGCTGAACAGACCCTGTCGTGGACGTCCAGGGGTTGAATAGTTGTAGCAGGTCCGCCCTTGGACATGCCGGGTTGGAGAGACATATATCCACAGGATAGTGGAAGGGACACCTCCGACAGTAGAAGACGGGGATGACGCAGCTGAACAATGCGATGCGGTAAGTTAGTCGGTAACTTACGTTCAGCAAGGCCAGATTTTCACATCCCAATATCTGTATCAGGTTATGTTTGTACAGCTTCATCTGTCCAGCGTAGTTGGGTAGGTGTGGTGCAAGTGCCATTTTGCTGCAGGGCGATGTGATGGCGTGCTCCGGCTGTCTGTGCAGTCTGCAGGGTGCAACCTCCGACGTTGCTGAGAATTCTGTAATGGTCGTAGGGAGGCAGGTCTTGTGTTATGTTGGCTTGTGCGGAGGACACGGGCCCTCATCCCACATGCTTCTCTGAATGGTCAAGGTCAGTGGTGTCTGACTCCTTCCAGATAACTTGCATGCGAACCACATGGGGGAGTGTTATCATTTCTTTTTTCCGTTCTGAATGTTCTTTGGTGTTGTGCGCTATCTGCCCTGTGGCCGCTTCCCTCTGCATGCCTGTGTTGTTTTTTTTTTGGGACATTGACTGTTTTCTCCGGCTTGTTCAGTCGGGATGTGGTTTCAGAGTGGGAATGGAAGGTCATTCAGTGCTGTCTCCTCTCCCGTGTGTGGGCGGCAGGCTGCGTTTCCGCTATTCGTTGGGCCTTGTGTGTGGGTGTTATAATTGGAACCACCTGTTGTCGGTCCCCGGGATCTTTAATGTTACGTATTGCATGTCTTGGTATTGGCTGCAGGGTGGTATCGGTGTTTCTGTGTGGTACTGGCGTACCTTTTGCCGACGGGGTCCAGATTCTGCTCGGTGATGTTGCCGCCGCTGTGTGCTTCGCCGTGTTTTGCACACAGGGGTGTGTCCTAATTTGCCGTGACATCACTGACATGTTCGGGTCACTTGTGTGTCGTCAGGTTGGCAACAGTGAATTGCCGGTTGGGGACATGACTGTGGCAGGGCTGTCACGTGACATGTGCGTTCTGGGTGGGGCTGGTGTGTGTGGTGTTTGGTTGTGACCCTGTGTAATTTGTGTGCGGCACATACATGGCGCTGCCGTTGGCCTCTGTGTTGTGCGCATGTGTGGGTGCAGTGGTGGATGTGTCGTGTCCACGCAGGGAGTGTCGGGGGGGCCATATACAGTTTTCCCGCCCTTGCAGTGTGTGCGGTGTTTGAGTGCCCTTGTTGTGTGTCTGCCTACCTGCGTCTCCGCGGTGCGTTGACTCCTAGGTTCTGCATCAGGTAGAGCATGGGGAGGGCCTGCAGTGCTGGATTCATGCTCGGGGGTCCGCCTCTTTGCTATCCGTACTGTGCGTTCGGGTTTCCGCCTTGCTTTCACGTGCGGTGTCTCTTAGCCGGGGGAGCTGTTTGGTTGTGGCATCGTAATTTGTACGCCGGGCGGTACGTGATTTCGTCGGGCGGTGTGTCTCCATTGGGCCGCGCCGCTACGTGAACGGGCGCACTTTGATGGCGGACTGCGTCGCTGGCTTACGGGCGGTGTTTGGCTGTCTTTTCACATCCTAATTGGGCGGGCGTGTGGGCTGCGGCGGGCGGACGGTAACTGGTGGTTTTTGCATCCGCCAGCACGGCGGTGGTGCTTCCGCCCGCCATCCTAATGGGCCTTCAAGTTTTAAGATACCCACATCGCAGTACAGCATACAATAAACTGTTTTAGAGACATTCAATCATACAAATTCACAAAATATGAAATTGTTAATACACATAAAACTCTGATGTCCTAGTTCTGAATTTCACCATTGACAAGAGCCTATAATGGATTTAAATGACACTTAAGGCTCATAGCCAATCATCCAAGACCAAGGGGTGGAAGCTTATGTTGTGTTTTACTTTCAATAAAAACAGGGAGTTCCAAAGAACAAATTCCCTGTATGCCAACGCTTCTTTTTCATATACTTTCCCTGGTATATATGAGCAGTTGACGCGTTTCGCACCCAAACCAAGTCACAGGGTTCTCCTTAGGACCAGGAACTGCTGGACAATCTCATAAACATAGAAACTGCAGCTGATCCTCACAGATCACACCTAACCTGTATCCTCCAAACAATTAATAATAGAACATCCTTAACATGTGCACTCAATTTCGGGCACCTGCTACCAAGGTGCAGTCCAAAAAGGGATTATACAAGTTCAGATATACAAAAAAGGTGCACCAAATGACATTTTTAAGTAAAGAGTCCAACAAAAAAATTCCAAGATGTGTGCAATTCTTCTATTTATTCTTGTGTTGATCCAATATTCTTATAAAAAAAATTTATATAGCAAATAACAGCCAACGCGTTTCGTCCAACACACTGGACTTCTTCAGGGCTTTAAAAGCAATACATACAGACAAACAAATACACATATCTGTAACACATACAACATAAATTACAAAAAAACAATTGGCATTAAATTACAGAAAACAAAGCTAAGGCGATTTAAATGACCCTTGTTTATACATGAATGTACTCACATTGCATCACAAACAGACTAATTTACATGTTAAGAAAAACACTTAAGGCACAAAAGGAGGAAAGGCAAAGACAAATTAGAAAAAATATATACAATACAAAATACACTCTACAACATTAACTTATTGACAAGTATTAAAACAAAAACATATAAAACATGCATTAAAATAAATAGGTGATATATATTAAAAACACTAATTCTAATTAAAACATGGGGATAGAAAAAACGCCATATGCGCTTGTTTTATTTTCCCTTATTTGTGTCACAAGTAACCTAATAGCCCAAAAATAGTGATAAGACCGGGACAAGTTTCTCTGGAACATTTTGAGGCCTCATCTTAATGTGACAAGACCCACATTAATAGCCCCAAGACGAGAAACAGAAAAGTGAGAGGGGTAGAGAAAAGAAGACGAGAAGGTGAGAGAAGGCTAAGTGAAACAGACTCTTCATATAGCATATCTACCAAAAAGAGAAAGTGTCATCATTCGTAATGTGTGTCAATGAGCCCGTTCTTTATTCATATATATAAATACAACTCAGCAGACCAACAGTCCCTGGTAACAAAACATATATCCAGGCATCAGTGAAGAGCAAATAGGTCACAGAGATCCAATTATCCATGTTAACCAATGACTAATCACTTAATGGAACTCAAAATACTTATTCCTAACAGTTAAACAGATGATGTGTTGTAGTATCCACAGAAGCCAGTATAAATGTGTGCACCAAGAATATATATAAATGTCTGATTTTCAGAGCAATGGGGTCAATCCACCCAATAGGGGCACCTGTCAATGGTATAATTAGTTTCACATGAAAAAGCGAGTTAACTCTAGTAAAATACTGGTCAAACGATTGCACAGATATGTGCTTGGCAAAAAGGAGAATATATAACTGCTGGACAATCTGCTTTAATCTTGTGGGCTCAAAATCCTCTGTTCCCACATAGATCTATTTGCTTTGGAATAACTGTTGAACAACAAAAGAATGCATGACTAGTTGAATATCTATGGAAGTCTGTATTATGAGACTGCTTTGCAACTGGTGAAGTCCGATTTTAGATTGCAATTCTGAAAATGCCACTTTTAGAAAGTTCAATGCAAAACACAATGGCCCATGAGTGTGGAACCTTTGGTCACTGGCCAACAACGTCAGACTGTTCATCGGTGACCAGAGGTTCCACAGCCACAGACTTTGACGTTTGAAAAATTATGAGTGACTTTCGACAAAGCCTGTTGTCAAATTGAAAAGGATGTGAAAGAATAAGGTCTCTGTGATGCTCACAATATCCAAGTGAGTCAATAATTTATTCCAAGTTGTGAAGCCGTCTCACAATACAGAGTTGCATGGATATTCAACTGGTCATGCATTCTTTAGTTGCTCAACAGTTATTCCAAAGTAAATAGATTTACATGGGAACAGAGGAGAACCCTGTGACTTGACAGCTTGTTTGTTTGTTGTTCTGATGTTGATGACAGATATGTATAAATAGCACACATAAGTGTTCTTGTCACAAAAAATGATTAAAAGTAAAAGAGAACACCGTAATTGAGTTTTATGTTCATAGATGTAAAATAGTAGTTCAGAAAATAATGTCAGTACTGACTTTTCTTTGTTTGTAAACATTTGATACTGGCCTAGCCTTGCTGACACTAAACTGGCCCAACCCCATTGTCTTTTGCATTGAATTTCCTAAAAGTGACATTTTCAGCATTGCAATTTAAAATCTGACTTCACCAAAAGTTGTTATTTTAAATTGTGATTCATGAGACTCCAGACCTGGAGGTCTTATATCTCCCCAATTGGAAATTACACTTATAAAATATAATAAGGTAATTCCAATGTTATCCTATAGGAAAGATAGGCCTTGCAGTAGTGAAAAATAAATTTAAGAGTTTTTCACTAGCAGGACATGTAAAACTTAAACGTACATGTCCTACTTTTTGAATACACTGCACCCTGCCTTTGGGCTGTCCAGGGCCTATCTTTGGGATGACATATTTATTAAAAAGGAAGGTTCAGGCCTGGCAAGAGGTTTAACTTGCCAGGTCGACATGGCAGTTTAAAACTGCACACACAGGCTCTACAGTGTCAGGCCTGGGTCATGGTTAAGAAACTACTTAAGTGGGTGGCACAATCAGTGCTGCAGGCCCCCTAGTAGCATTTAATTTACAGGCTCTCAACACATGTAGTGCACTCTACTAGGGACGTATAAGTAAATTAAAAGTGCCAGTTGGGTATGGGCCAATGTTACCATGTTTAGAGGAGAAAGCACAAGCACTTTAGCATTGGTCAGCAGTGGTCCTAAAACCAGCAAAAACAAGGTCAGAAAATGGAGGGAGGCTGGCAAGAAGTTGGGGGACTACCACCCTAAGGCTGTCAGGTCTAACACAGGGGAAGAGAAAAACCCTTAGATTCAATAAAAACTGCAGCAAATGCATGATACTGGAGTGGCAATGGAAGAGAAAGTAATCACAATTAGATTTGAAGTAGCCATGAATTCTCTCATTTCTTCTGTAAGAGACTAAGGGGCCGATTCCGATCTCGGTCGGAGGCGCACCCAATACCATTCGGTCGGGAAAAAAGCCATGCGAAAGCCTGTTTCCCGACCGATCCATACAACACACCGAACGAGCAAGTACGATGCGCACAACAGCAAAGAATCCGGCCGAGCCGTACTCACCCAAACCAGGTCCTGTTCTCCGACCGAGGCGAATCCGGAAACGCCGAATCGAGTCGCACGGAAGGAAAAATGCAGCCCCGTCCGGCCGGACAAGTACGATGCGCTTTCCGTACGCGCCGAACCCGTCGCTACGCACGGCACATCAAAGCATCCGGAGAGGCGCACATAAGCTCCGATTCGCGCCACAACACGATCCACGGCTACGAGACGAACACGCCAGCGGCGAGGACGACGCGAAGCGGCGAGGACGAGGCGAAGCGGCGAGGACGAGGCGAAGCGGCGAGGACGACGCGAAGCAACGAGAAGGACGAACGACACGAACCAACCATGAATCCCTTCGTCCCGATCATACCAATATTCTACATATACTACCGGAACAGGCACGGACGCGTACGGCGCAGAAGGTAAGCCAGACACCAACCACAAAACACATACAACACGTACACGACACATCACACACACAGGGATGCAGAATATACTTACACCAGTAACAGCAGCACCATAGGGGCGGGATGCCCATCACCAATGCCACATATGCACACAGGGGCCTGAATGTGCACCACCACCCCTACCCAGGGTGGGCATGATGCCTACCACCACTACCACCCTTACCCAGGGGGGGCTGGATGCCTACCACTACTACCACCCTTACCCAGGGGGGGCTGGATGCCTACCACTACTACCACCCTCACCCAGGGTGGGCTGGATGCCTACCACTACTACCACCCTTAGCCAGGGGGGGCAGGATGCCTACCACCACTACCACCCTTGCCCAGGGGGGCTGGATGCCTACCACTACTACCACCCTCACCCAGGGTGGGCTGGATGCCTACCACTACTACCACCCTCACCCAGGGGGCTGGATGCCTACCACTACTACCACCCTCACCCAGGGTGGGCTGGATGCCTACCACTACTACCACCCTCACCCAGGGGGGCAGGATGCCTACCACTACTACCACCCTTAGCCAGGGGGGCAGGATGCCCACCACTACTTCCACCCTCACCCAGGGGGGCAGGATGCCTACCACTACTACCACCCTTAGCCAGGGGGGCAGGATGCCTACCACTACTACCACCCTTAGCCAGGGGGCAGGATGCCCACCACTACTACCACCCTCACCCAGGGGGGCAGGATGCCTACCACTACTACCACCCTTAGCCAGGGGGCAGGATGCCCACCACTACTACCACCCTCACCCAGGGGGCAGGATGCCTACCACTACTACCACCCTCAGCCAGGGGGCAGGATGCCTACCACTACTACCACCCTTAGCCGGGGGGCAGGATGCCCACCACTACTACCACCCTCACCCAGGGGGGCAGGATGCCCACCACTACTACCACCCTTAGCCAGGGGGGCAGGATGCCTACCACTACTACCACCCTCACCCAGGGTGGGCTGGATGCCTACCACTACTACCACCCTCACCCAGGGGGGCAGGATGCCTACCACTACTACCACCCTTAGCCAGGGGGCAGGATGCCCACCACTACTACCACCCTCACCCAGGGGGGCAGGATGCCTACCACTACTACCACCCTTAGCCAGGGGGCAGGATGCCTACCACCACTACCACCCTTACCCAGGGGGCTGGATGCCTACCACTCCTACCACCCTCACCCAGGGGGGGCTGGATGCCTACCACTACTACCACTCTCACCCAGGGGGGGCAGGATGCCCACCACTACTACCACCCTTAGCCAGGGGGGCAGGATGCCCACCACTACTACCACCCTCACCCAGGGGGGCAGGATGCCTACCACTACTACCACCCTTAGCCAGGGGGGCAGGATGCCTACCACTACTACCACCCTTAGCCAGGGGGGCAGGATGCCCACCACTACTACCACCCTCACCCAGGGGGGCAGGATGCCTACCACTACTACCACCCTTAGCCAGGGGGGCAGGATGCCCACCACTACTACCACCCTCACCCAGGGGGGCAGGATGCCTACCACTACTACCACCCTCAGCCAGGGGGGCAGGATGCCTACCACTACTACCACCCTTAGCCAGGGGGGCAGGATGCCCACCACTACTACCACCCTCACCCAGGGGGGGCAGGATGCCTACCACTACTACCACCCTTAGCCAGGGGGGCAGGATGCCTACCACTACTACCACCCTCACCCAGGGGGGGCTGGATGCCTACCACTACTACCACCCTCACCCAGGGGGGGCAGGATGCCTACCACTACTACCACCCTTAGCCAGGGGGGCAGGATGCCCACCACTACTACCACCCTCACCCAGGGGGCAGGATGCCTACCACTACTACCACCCTTAGCCAGGGGGCAGGATGCCCACCACTACTACCACCCTCACCCAGGGGGGCAGGATGCCTACCACTACTACCACCCTCAGCCAGGGGGGCAGGATGCCTACCACTACTACCACCCTTTGCCAGGGGGGCAGGATGCCCACCACTACTACCACCCTCACCCAGGGGGGGCAGGATGCCTACCACTACTACCACCCTCAGCCAGGGGGGCAGGATGCCTACCACTACTACCACCCTTAGCCAGGGGGGCAGGATGCCTACCACCACTACCACCCTTAGCCAGGGGGGGCAGGATGCCTACCACCACTACCACCCTTACCCCGGGGGGGCTGGATGCCTACCACTACTACCACCCTCACCCACGGTGGGCTGGATGCCTACCACTACTACCACCCTCACCCAGGGGGGCAGGATGCCTACCACTACTACCACCCTTAGCCAGGGGGGCAGGATGCCCACCACTACTACCACCCTCACCCCCGGGGGGCAGGATGCCTACCACTACCACCACCCTTAGCCAGGGGGGCAGGATGCCTACCACTACTACCACCCTTAGCCAGGGGGGCAGGATGCCTACCACTAGTACCACCCTCACCCAGGGGGGCAGGATGCCTACCACTACTACCACCCTTAGCCAGGGGGGCAGGATGCCCACCACTACTACCACCCTCACCCAGGGGGGCAGGATGCCTACCACCACTACCACCCCCACCCATAGGATGGACAATGCATGACACAACCAGCACACCACAACCTAGGGAATGCAAGAAGAAGACATCCCCCAACACCATGACAAGCGTGTGTAGACTGTGTCAAATGCCTACAACACCGAACATGACTTCTAACATACAATGTGACCCCCTAGCACATGTGCCACACAAATATGTGTGTGGCACACACAACGCAAGCAGGCCATGACCATTGTGGCAATGGGGTCCAAACACCCATCATCACAGTGACCAAAAGGCAAGTGTGGGGTCCATAGCTGCAGCACATTTTGAACATTGTGGCAATGGGGTCCAAACACCCATCATCACAGTGACCAAAAGGCAAGTGTGGGGTCCATAGCTGCAGCACATTTTGAACATTGTGGCAATGGGGTCCAAACACCCATCATCACAGTGACCAAAAGGTAAGTGTGGGGTCCATAGCTGCAGCACATTTTGAACATTGTGGCAATGGGGTCCAAACCCCCATCATCACAGTGACCAAAAGGCAAGTGTGGGGTCCATAGCTGCAGCACATTTTGAACATTGTGGCAATGGGGTCCAAACCCCCATCATCACAGTGACCAAAAGGTAAGTGTTGACAAAGTAAGAGGTGCAACTGCCAAACTGCATGGATGATTCCTGGTCACAGAACAACAAACACATCAGTGGCAAAGTAGTGTATGTGTCCCATTGCAACATAAATTGGGGGAGCCAAATCCTGCAGTGCAAATAAGACATAACTTTGGCCATGTGCAGACAAACAACACCCATGGGGGCTGACACCGCCAACAATCATCAATGACACAATGACAGAAGTGACCATCCGAATGCAGACCCACATATTTGCACCAATGGGCACACACATGCAGATACCCTGTGGAGACTGCAGATGTGAGGCGAACAGATACCATACCATGGCAGCAATGGGACTCACAATGAACAATTAGCACCAAATGAGGGCTCCCGTCAGATCAGCCTGGTCATGGAAGTGCCAACGGAATCATCAGCACATATCCAACACACTTGTATAGCAATGTTGCACTGACAACACAGATGAGTCCTTCCCCATTGATGCCCAAACCTGCATGTTCACTGGAGATGGCCACACGGTCAGGGAAGTAGACGAATAGAACAATGGCAGGCACAACAGATGTGCAGGGGTGGAAGCCACAGATGTGAAGTTGCCAATCTAAGTAGGAAATCTCATTGCCAAATACTGAACACATGACACCCTCAGATGCTGCTATGGATGACATGGATACACCACAGGATAGGACACATTCCCCCTGGACCACATGGGTTCCTGCACAGTAACACTTCATTATCATGAGACCACATATCACCATCACTGCAGCAAGGGCATTGTTAGCATCATCAACATCATGTACATCAGAAGCAAAAGCACTAGAGAACAGAAAGTTGCTTTATTCAGCATATGTGGCATTAAAAGTAGAAGTCCGGTAGAACATAAACAAAGGCCAATGGCCAGTCCATCAACAAAGTCACAAGTGGGTGACAGTGGCAGATGCCACCCTACACATGCCTGCACAAAACCAGGGACAATCCACTAGGAGGGGCAACCGGGGGGTAGGCGAGGCACCGCAGGGACAGGATCAGGGCTCACCAGGAGGAAGCAGGGAAGGGGTGGTGGGTGCTGGAGAGCCACTGACAACTGCAGTGGAGGTGTCTGACATGGTGTGTGCCGGCACAACTGGGGGGCATGGCTCAGATGTTGTGGGTGCCGGCACGACTGCAGTGGACCCTGCAGATGGAGTGGACAGGTCCGCCACTGCAGTGCCCAAGTCAGACAGGGTGGTAGTGGACTCCACTGCAGTGCCTACCACCAGGGGAGGAGAATGGGGAACAGGCAAGGTGGGCTGGACAGAGGGGAGGACACCCTCACCACATCAGTGGCACAGACAAGCGCAGCGGGGGTGTGGTGCCGGGAGAGCAAGTGGCAGGGGAGAAGGCCGGAGCCTCTTGGGGATGGTATATCTGTGGGTGGGGGAACCTGGGGCAGGGTGCGGTGGGGGCACCTGTGGAGTGGGGGCCTGAGGGATGGAGGAAGGAGACCTGGTGCTTGAGCTGCAGGGCGGCGGCGGGGCCTTGCTCTTACCACTCCGGGGGGACTTGCGGGTGGGGGCCTCAGTCTGTCTGCGCCTGGGGGAGGGTGTCCGGGGGCGAGGGGCACTCTGCTCCGTGTGGGGGGGCTTCCTCTTCACCCTGGATGCTGGGGCAGCTGGATCGGAGGGGAAGAGGCCAAGGTCACTGAGGAAGAGGCGCTGGGTCTTTGGGGTTGCAGGTGAGGCAAGGGAGGGTGCTTTGGAGGGAGAGGCAACTGAGGACTGTGCAGTGCCCGTGGATGCGTGTGTGTGTACCAGGGCCCCATCCCCTGTGAGTCTGGTTTCAGTCCCCTGACTGTGCGTGCATGTGCGTTTAGTTTGTGGCGTGTGTGTCTGTGTGCTGGATGTGTGTGTGCTGGTGTGTGCCTGTGCCGGTGTGTGTGTGCTTGGGACGGGCAAGGTGCTGGGGAGTGTGGATGGAGCAGAGGCAGGAGGGGTGAGGGACTGTCCGAGGAGGGACACTGCTGCCGTCAGGGAGGAGTCCATGGACCTGTTGCCCCTCTGTAGGTCAGACATGCCCAATGAGATGCCCTCCATGAACGACACCAGCTGAGTCAACAGTGCGGTGTGCGCATGGAGGACACTCAGCATGGCTGTCTGCCCTACATGGAGCTGGCGAAGGAGGTACACAGACTCCTCACTCAGGGCAGCAGGGGACACAGGGGCAGGGGGTGCGGTGCCTGGGCCAAAGGAGACACGCTCCCGAACATGGGAGCCTCCACGGACCTTGGGAATGGGAGCCGATGGGAGGGCGGTGGTGGTGCTGGTGGTGGCGGGGACAGCAACACTAGCTGGGGTGTGGTTGCTGCTGACACCCGCCTCCACAAGGGAGTCATCCTCCGAGTTGCTCTGGTCCTCAGCTGAGGTGGATGGTGCTGAGGACTCCTCGGTGTGGCTCCCCTCGCCCTCCGTGCCACTGGGTCCCTCCGACCACTCCTCGGCTGCTGACCCAGTCTGGCTCTCTGGCTCCTCCTGGTCCGTGGAGCTGTCCCCTTCCGTGGCCGTGGATGTATCTGCAAACAATGGGGAAACAGACAGACATCAGTCACCTGCACCAAACGCACACACCACTGTGAGCACAGCAAATCACAGAGCAAGCCCTGGCATCATTAGTTGTACATTGCTAAAAGTGCCCTAACTGAACAGGAGAAGCCAATTGTCAGTCTGATGCCAAGCATGGCACTCACATCCCACATGGCCTTGCACCCATCTGTCTGGTGTCTGTTGGATTGCAACACCCCAGTGTGGACACATGCACCAAGTACACAGTAGTTGGACAGTGCAGAGGACACGGTGTGGCATGTGGACATGCACACATCACAGCTCTTGCCACTGAGTCAGTAAAGGTTTCCGGATGAAAGGGATGCCCAGAGTCAAATAGGAAATGCATGTGATGCATACCAGCGACAGACACCATGATGCACCCATGTCCTGATAGCCAGCGCCACTATGGTGTGCATGTAGCACATGTCACTCCCCTGCAGGACCACCAATAAGTTGACACATGCCATGGCAGAGGCATGACTGCTAAGTCATACATCACTGTCTCAGTGATGTATGACTTGGCAGCCAGACAACAACACTATGCACTGTGTCACAATAGTAGGTCATGGGGAATGCAAGTCCTGGAGCTGCACAAGTGCACATGTACATCCCCCACACAACACATCATCTCAACCCTCATCTGTCCAGGTCACACCTATTGGACATATGGGAGACCTGTGACACTACCCTCTGAACCTGAGCCCCTCACAATTTGCTGTGAATGGGGAACAGCTGCCTGAACATCACATTCGCATACCCCAGTCTGCACGGGCAGCTGATCAAACACCTATGTGGCACACAAGTATCATCTCCTATGGTCACATCTCCAGGGGCATGCTGAGCCCCTACCAAGAAACACCCCAGCAGTCCTGGCAACTAATCCACAGCACACTGACACAGAGGCAGACACCGGAGGGGTCAAATCACTGTGCACAATGTGTCAGCTGATACACGGGAGTGGGAGTACAGAGTGCATTGCATGGCCTGGAGTAGGCATGACTGTCCTGCTCCACATGAATGAGGGATGTGCCCTGGACAGTGGATAGCTGGCTATGTATGTGTGGCACACGTAATCTGCACACTCCTGGGGCACAAACATTGTTCCCACCCGCTGCATGGGCGTGTGCCACATACCCCAGGCACATGTGGTGGCTCAGCTCAGCAAGTGGACCGCATATCAAAGCAACACGCAGATCACATGTCCAAACCCAGGCGTTGTGTGAACAATGGACCCACCCATGATGCCCACAACAGAGTTAGGGAAACAGATGCTGTCCCCCACCTTTAGTGAAGCAAACTGCAAGGACACAGTCCCAAGTGACACAATTCCCTGAATGTAAGGGCCACACCTGGGTATCAGATGAGCAGTGGGCAGTGCACAATAGAGGGACATGGCTCCTGGACAACATGACTGCTGCACTGTGGCAGTTGAACCAGGCCAGAGGAGGGCACAAAGCATGTAATACAGAGTTCACAGTGCAGTCTTTGACTCACCCCCTCCTTGCTGCTGTCTGGCCTTCAGCTGCCCATCCAGGTCTGGAAAGACCACCGCCAGGATCTGGAGCATGTGGGGGTCAGGGTCCGTGTTCCGCCCCTCCTGCGAGGAGGCGACAGCTTCAGCTGGACCCGTGCAATCCTCCGGGTCCAGCCCGAAGGTCCTGCCACCTCTTCTGGCAGTTGCGGATCCGGCGCTTGTAGACCCCCACGGACCGGACAGCCCGGACGATGTCCTTCCAGATTTCCTGCTTCCGATGGGCATTAACCTGTCAGGATGACAAAGTGAAAAGGCCATTACCACACATGCAACATATCCGTGCATGACACAGTTGCATATACATGTCTCAATCACAGGGGCACATGATGTACACAGGCAGTGCAAAGCTGACCATGGACAGTTTGCCAGACGTCACTACATGGTATCATTGCATGGGAAGTAAAACCATGTTCAAATGCACTGTCACTGCACCATACCTGTCCAGTGCAAGTCACTACACACTATGGGGGTGACAACTACTCAGTGAGCCTGCTAGCCAGTGGCGTTCAGACTCTCAGCCTTGCTAGTCACACAAAATGCACATTCAGAAAGGCAGTGCACAGAACACTCACCTGCTCCCCTGGTGTCCCATACAGCTTGCTGTACTGTGGAAGTAGGCTGTCCAGCAGGGCCTGGTTCTCTTCAAGGCTGAAGGCTGGGGCTCTCTCCACAGTACGTGCCATTGCAGGGTCCAGAGGGGCAGAGACAGCAGCAGTGCAGTGGCAGATGTCGTCCTGGAGCATGTAGTGCAGGCAAGTGAGCTCTCAGGGGAACAGCCAGCAATATATATGTGCTGGAGAGGCAGATACTGTCCCTTGTGTCCAAAGTGATAGGTCCAAGTCGTTTGCATCTTCTGAATCTGGCCAATCCATGGAATAGCAGCATCAAAACACGCCCACAGCATCCTTCAAAGCCTCAACTTCATGGCATACATGATTTTGCAACATTGTTGTGGGTGACCAACTGAATTTCCAGCAACCGACTCGTTCGAAATTCGAAAACGCGTCCGTTGCCAGGCAAGCCCATTGTCAATGGGTGCGCACCGATCGGTCCATTGCGGTACAACGCGCACAGGGGTACAATGCGTACCCGCACACATTGAATGCAATGGGCCGGCCGGAGGCACCGATCGGTCCATTGCGGTTCAACGCACACAGGGGTACAACGCGTACCCGCACACATTGAATGCAATGGGCCGGCCGGAGGCACCGATCGGTCCATTGCGGTACAACGCGCACAGAGGTACGACGCGTACCCGCACACATTGAATGCAATGGGCCGGCCGGAGGCACCGATCGGTCCATTGCGGTTACAACGCGCACAGGGGTACGACGCGTACCCGCACACATTGAATGCAATGGGCCGGCCGGAGGCACCGATCGGTCCATTGCGGTACAACGTGCACAGGGGTACAACGCGTACCCGCACACATTGAATGCAATGGGCCGGCCGGAGGCACCGATCGGTCCATTGCAGTTCAACGCGCACAGGGGTACAACGCATACCCGCACACATTGAATGCAATGGGCCGGCCGGAGGCACCGATCGGTCCATTGCGGTTCAACGCGCACAGGGGTACAACGCGTACCCGCACACATTGAATGCAATGGGCCGGCCGGAGGCACCGATCGGTCCATTGCGGTTCAACGCGCACAGGGGTACAATGCGTACCCGCACACATTGAATGCAATGGGCCGGCCGGAGGCACCGATCGGTCCATTGCGGTACAACGCGCACAGGGGTACGATGCGTACCCGCACACATTGAATGCAATGGGCCGGCCGGAGGCACCGATCGGTCCATTGCGGTACAACGCATCACTGTACATGTGACTGGCATATGTCAGCATGCCTGTCTCAGATGGACATATGCCAGCCACAGATAGCTCCCAGGGAGTGAGGGGCACACCTACATCACGACAGCCTGTCCAAACCTTATCATAAGGCATGTAAGGATGCATTTCCTATTGTGTGTATGTTGGTATACATGTTGTCCTGTGGGTGTCACCTGTGGGCAGCCACCCCCAGGCTGTGCACGTGTTCATGGGGACAGGATCCTGGGTGTTACGTGTACGTGACCACTGTGATGTGCAACTGTTCATATCTGTGCATGTGCCATGGTCACATTTCACAGTGGTGTATGTGTATGTCATGTCACATACCCCGTGAGTCCCATGTGGTACGGTATGTTTGAGCCAGGGTGTCCCAGTGGCACAATAGTGATGTTCCTCCACAGTCTTTGTGCATGTAGTGTTTACAATGTCTCTGATTTCATGTGCACAATGGGAGACAGTCTCCACATCCACGTTGTGTGTGCATGGACTCTGATGTTGTGCGTGTGTGTCACAGACGTCCATGTCTGTCCTGCCGTGGCAAGTGGGGCCACTACCTGTGGGGGTCATGGTTGTTTTGCTGTGGTGTATACATGATACTCCATGTAATGCCAGTGTCCATGTGGCATTACAGGGTCCCTGGGAATGTACCTGTCGTTGAGCTGTGGTGCCTGGGGCACATCTGTCCTCACATGTCACTGTGGGGGTTATTGTGACACGGCAGCAGGAGATGGGAACTGTGACACGGCCTCATGATATCCAATGGGCCAACCTGGGACTAATTGATGCCACCTGTTGGACCGTGTTGACAGATGTTGGCCATGTATGTACCATACATGTCCTTCCGGTACTGCACACTTCATGTAGTTGTGCCTCATAATGATGTATGTTGGGATCTTGAGTGTGTTCAATGCCGCATATGTGGGATGACTGACAATCTTGCTTACTTCTCCTCTGCACTGCAGGGCTCCTGCTGTCCATCGGCCATTCCCAGACCTGGCAACGATGGTGGAACGGGACAGCATCCGGCGGTACCGCTTCACCAGGCAGCTGATTGAGGATTTTGCAGTGCAGTTGTCCCCACATTTGCAGCCTGGCCGGCCGTATCCTACAGCGCTGACCCCCAAGGTGAAGGTGATGGCAGCCCTACACTTCTTTGCCACTGGTACCTTCCAACATACTGTGGCGACTGCTGGTGGGATGTCACAGACCATGTTCAGCCGTGTGCTCCGCGATGTTTTGGCGGCAATGTTGCTCTTCCTGAACCGGTACATCTATTTCCCTAGACTGCGACGACTCACTGACGTGAAGAGTGACTTTTATGCCCTGGGGAGGATGCCGCATGTAATTGGCTCCATTGATGGGACACATGTGGCTTTGGTACCACCACAGGCCCAGGAGCAGGCCTACAGGAACCGCAAGCACTACCACTCGGTCAATGCACTGGTGGTGTGTCTTGCAGACATGACTCATGACACACGTGTGTGCCCGTTTCCCTGGTTCAGCACACGATGCCTTTGTGATGAGGAGTAGTCGCATCCCCAGGATGATGGCACAGATGCAGAACCAGCGTGCCTGGCTTGTCGGTGTGTACTGACTTTGTGCCATTGTGTGTGATCTGATCTGTAGTATTCCGCCCACTTTTCCAAGTCAGCTAATGTGCACTTGTCTGTCCGTAGGTGACTCGGGATACCCCAACATGCCGTGGTTGCTGACACCCCTCAGGAACCCTGTGACACCTGCCCAGATGCACTACAATGAGGCACATGGTCGGACCAGGAGAGTGATTGAGCGGACCTTTGGTCTCCTGAAGAGCCGCTTCCGCTGCCTGGACAAGACCGGAGGGTCCCTCCCATATGCCCCTGCGAAAGTGTGCAAGATTATCATCGTCTGCTGCATGCTCCACAACCTGGCAGTGCGGAAGGAGTTGCCTCTCATCCAGGATGACAATGACCAACATCCGCCACCTGTGGAGGATCCTGGCCTGGACCACGATGCCAGTGACGATGATGATGATGATGGTGATGGTGATGTCCGCACACAGCTCATCACCAACTTCTTTAGCTGAATGTGAGTATCCTGAGGTGTCATGTCAATGATGTGAGTTGGCATGATGTGTGGGTGGTGCTCTGGTGCTGTTGGAGTGTGTCCATGGGCTACTTGACTGGATGTGTGTTGCGATGTGTGGTGACAGGTGGGCTGTACTCCCCAACAGTGTTGACATGCTAACTTGGTTCTGGGTGGGTATCTTGTAACATGTATTGTGCATGAGTTTTGCTGTTCTGTCCTGTACTCCATTGCTTTTGACTGTGTGTCATTTCTGTCTTTCACAGGGTACTTTCAGATTCGTTTGGTCAACTGTGTCCACCGACGACGTGATTGCACATCCAGGCTGGTAGCTGTTGTGTCCCTACAGGTGATGTGCGCCACACCCATGGACTTCCTTCCGTCTACAGTTGTTGACTGTGTGCCCGTTGCCAGGTGGGGTTACCTTGCATCTGTAGTGGTTACGGCATGTTGCAACTGTGTAATAAACCTGTGCTTCACTTTGTGATGTGCGTTGTCTGTGGTCACACATTTGACTGCCATTTGCTTACTGCACCTGTGGGCTACTTGACTACAACTGGGAATGGGTGTGGTGTCTGTGCATTGCACCGTCTTCCCTGGCAACATCAGTGTAGGCAATGAGTCAGATGGCCTAGGTGTGTATGTGTTGTGTAGCCCTGGTGGTGTGTCTCCCTCATGTGTGTCACGTTGCCTGTACTCACATGCCTGTGTTGTCCTTGCTGTTGCAGTTCGCATACACAGTGTAATTTTGCAGTTCATCATCCCCATAACAGCACCCACATTGGAATCACGACAGAGGCAAGTATGGTGTATTAGTGTGTTTATTGTGATACATATGTGTTAATAGTGCATAGGATGGGTTGTGCTGTACATAAATCTTGCAATCCCAAGTTCCTAGGTGAATTGAAAGTCCGGGTAGACAGGATCCCCAGTATCGGGGCCACAGTTGTCTGACACATTGGTCCAACTTGTACTCCCCATGCAATGTGTGGGAGTAGTGTTGCCGTCAACAGGGTGAACAGTCTGTGCACAAAGGCGAACATCCAGAACAGGTTCAGGCTTCCTGGGAGTTGCGCTTGGCCATCGGCCTCTCACTTTTCCCTCCTCGGACGACCCCTCTTCTTGGGGGGGCCCCTCAAGTACAGGCTGCTGCGGTGCAGGGGACTCTCCGCCAGAGTCCTCCTCCCTCCCTTTGGCAGTTGCAGTTTGTTCGGCACCAGATGTTGTTGGCACACAGGGAGGTGTGGACTGGTTGCTGTTCATCTGGCGGAGGCATTGTAAAATGTCCCTGTGCACCGCCGTCATCTCATGCAGTGCATCCCACTTGGACTCCACGCGGGACATGTGTGAGTCCACACGGGACATGTGTGACTCCACGTGGGACATGTGGGAGTCCAAGCGGGCATGATGGGCAGCCTGCTGCTGTTTAATGTCTCTGAGGAGCCCCACTACCTGGCTGAGGTCTCCGGTGCTGGACTGGTACGCATCAGCTATGCATACCAGTTGTGGGTCATCATGCACACCAGCAACGTCTGCAAGCAGCGACCTCTGTCTCCCATCCCTCCCACCACCCCTTCTGACATGTGCAGTGTGTGCAGTGGCACGCACAGATAACCCTGGTCCACCTTGGGGGTTGGTGGTGGTGGTGGTGTCCATGGCCCCAGGTTGGTCCAGGGTCACTGTGCTGGTGTTGCTCCTTATTCTGTCCATGTCGGCAGGGATGGTATTCGTGGTGACAGTCGTTGGAGGGGTGGGTGCAGGGGTGCAGCTGGTGGTCCTGCTGGTGCTGCAGCTGGTGGTCCTGCTGGTGCTGCATGTTGACTTGCACCGGATGTGCCAGGTTGTTCTTCATCGTCCGAGGAGGACAGAGGCTGTACGACGCCAGTGAGCTCGGCATCCTCTTGAGCCTGGGACTGGGACTCCTCAGCGTCTGCTGCTGTGTCCCCATCATCACCTGTTTTTGGGAGACACAAACAATGTATGTCATGTTTCTGCAGGCATCAATGGTTGACACACATGACAGTTGTGACTGTGCCTCTGGGTGCGGGCCTGTACATTGCATTGTCCTAAGTCGTCACAGTCAGGGGTTGATATTGGTGTGGCACATTGTCCTGCATTATTTGGGCATTTCTATGTATTTTCTGGGGTGTGAACATGGTCTGCATTGGTTGTGTTTGGTTGACAGCCGGCCCTCCTTCCCACCCACCCAGCCAGTCAGTTATCCCACCATGGAACGTGCTTGCATTGCAGGGAGTGTAAGTTGTCTCTCAGGATGTCAGTCAGTGGTGTCCTGCTGTTTGTTGGTGCACAGTTGCCAGCAGGGCCTTGTGCTCCCCACAGCAGTAGCCAGTGTCAGCCATCTTGTGAGTCCTTCTCCACTCCCTGTGATGTGAGCATGGTTCAGGGTGGTGTTGATGGGACAGTTGTGGGGGTGACCAATATCAGTGACTACGACTCCCATCATGCTATTGCCTCCACCCCCCTTCCCAGCATGCCCATGCTTCCTTCCTTTTGACTCTGCTTCCCTGTGGGGTGGGCTGGCTGTGCTGACAGGATGGCTGGGAGTGTTGTCCTGGCAGTTGTTTGGCTAAGAGTCCCAAGAGTGTCCCTGTGCTTCACACAACATAACCCAGGGTGGTGGTTCTTTGTGGGATCTTGTGTTAGGATGGAGGGCATTGCATTCTACCAGGTGGGTACTGTGGAGTTTGTGTTGGGGTGTGTGTGAGGGGAGGTGCTTGTGACTATGGTTAGTGCTGCAAGTCCTCCTTCCCACCCAGCCAGCCAGCCAGTTATCCCACCATGGAACGTGCTTGCATTGCAGGGAGTGTAAGTTGTCTCTCAGGATGTCAGTCAGTGGTGTCCTGCTGTTTGTTGGTGCACAGTTGCCAGCAGGGCCTTGTGCTCCCCACAGCAGTAGCCAGTGTCAGCCATCTTGTGAGTCCTTCTCCACTCCATGTGATGTGAGCATGGTTCAGGGTGGTGTTGATGGGACAGTTGTGGGGGTGAGCTATGTCTGTGACTACGACTCCCATCATGCCATTGCCTCCACCCCACTTCCCAGCATTCCCATACTTACTTGCTTTTGTGTGGAGTTCAGTGTGTGTGGGTGTGAGAGCAATGGCAAGATGGCTGACAGTGGTGTCCTGCTGTTGGTTGGTGTGCAGTACCCAGCATGCCCTTGTGCTCCCCACGACACAGCAACAGTGTCAGACATCTTTGATGGGCCTTTCCACTCTCTGTGGGATGTGCATGCATGAGTGTGAGCTTGCTGGGCCATGTGGTGGGGGATGTAGAGCTGTGACTACGACTCCCATCATGCTATTGCCTCCTCCCCCTTCCCAGCATGCCCATGCTTCCTTCCTTTTGACTCTGCTTCCCTGTGGGGTGGGCTGGCTGTGCTGACAGGATGGCTGGGAGTGTTGTCCTGGCAGTTGTTTGGCTAGAAGTCCCAAGAGTGTCCCTGTGCTTCACACAACATAACCCAGGGTGGTGGTTCTTTGTGGGATCTTGTGTTAGGATGGGGGCATTGCATTCTACCAGGTGGGTTCTGTGGAGTTTGTGTTGGGGTGTGTGTGAGGGGAGGTGCTTGTGACTATGGTCAGTGCTGCAAGTCCCCCTTCCCACCCAGCCAGCCAGATATCCCACCATGGAACGTGCTTGCATTGCAGGGAGTGTAAGTTGTCTCTCAGGATGTCAGTCAGTGGTGTCCTGCTGTTTGTTGGTGCACAGTTGCCAGCAGGGCCTTGTGCTCCCCACAGCAGTAGCCAGTGTCAGCCATCTTGTGAGTCCTTCTCCACTCCCTGTGATGTGAGCATGGTTCAGGGTGGTGTTGATGGGACAGTTGTGGGGGTGACCAATATCAGTGACTACGACTCCCATCATGCTATTGCCTCCACCCCCTTCCCAGCATGCCCATGCTTCCTTCCTTTTGACTCTGCTTCCCTGTGGGGTGGGCTGGCTGTGCTGACAGGATGGCTGGGAGTGTTGTCCTGGCAGTTGTTTGGCTAAGAGTCCCAAGAGTGTCCCTGTGCTTCACACAACATAACCCAGGGTGGTGGTTCTTTGTGGGATCTTGTGTTTGGATGGAGGGCATTGCATTCTACCAGGTGGGTACTGTGGAGTTTGTGTTGGGGTGTGTGTGAGGGAGGTGCTTGTGACTATGGTTAGTGCTGCAAGTCCTCCTTCCCACCCAGCCAGCCAGCCAGTTATCCCACCATGGAACGTGCTTGCATTGCAGGGAGTGTAAGTTGTCTCTCAGGATGTCAGTCAGTGGTGTCCTGCTGTTTGTTGGTGCACAGTTGCCAGCAGGGCCTTGTGCTCCCCACAGCAGTAGCCAGTGTCAGCCATCTTGTGAGTCCTTCTCCACTCCCTGTGATGTGAGCATGGTTCATGGTGGTGTTGATGGGACAGTTGTGGGGGGCAATATGTGTGACTGCGACTCCCATGATGCTATTGGCTACACTGACTTGGCCAGCATACACAGAATTCCTTCCTTTGCGTGGTCTTCACTGTGTGTTGGTGTTGTTGTGGTGGCTACATGTGTGGATGTGTTTGTTAGTTCTATTTGTGCCACTGCCTAGCTGTAGTTGTGGTTGTGTTTGTACATGTGTTGGCACAGTTGGATGTGACTTTTTTGATGGCATGTGTTGTGTTTATCTGACTGACATACACATTTTGGGATGATTCTGTTCTAGTTGCTGTGTAATTGCTATGAGTGCATGGTTTGACTCTCCCCTTGACAGTGATGTGTGTGTTTTGTGGCAGTATATTGTGTACATTTGTTGTGTACTCACCAGGCTCTGGGATGTCCTCTAGTCCATATACGCTCACTGGCGGAAGGATGGCCCGCACCTTCTCCTCCCAGGGCCTGAGGTATATTGGCTTGGCAGGAGGGCCACTGCCGGTGTGTTGGCTGTTGATGTAGTCTTTCGTCAGCATTTTCCGTACCCTCCTGCGCACGTCATACCACCTGTTCTGGATGTCGGTCTTTGTGCGCCGACATGGTGATTGGGCGTTCACCCTGTTGATGATCCTCTCCCACATCTTGGTTTTCTGCGACATGGGGGTCTGTTGGACCAGTGTGCCAAACAGCTGTGGCTCCACCCTGAGGATCTCGTCTACCATGACTTCCAATTCACTATCTAGGAACTTGGGATTCTTCTTGGGGGGCATGGTGATGGGTGGTGATGGTGGGTGATGTGTGTGTTGGTGTGCAGGTGAGGGTGTGTGAGTGTGTGTTTTGCTGGGTGTATGTGAGGTAGGTATTTGTTGGTGTGCTGATGGTGTGTGGCTTGTGTGAGGGATGAGCTGTGGGTGTGTGGTTGCTTTCTCTTGGGTGCTGGCAGTGGAATGGCATTTGCAAAGGCTCATGGTAGTGATTTGTGTCCTTTATATAGGTGGAGTTGTGGGTGTGTCTTTGTTCTCTGTCCCCACCCCCAGTATTTATTGGCTTGGTAATTGCTTGTTTGGCCTTTTTTGGGTGATTTTCCCTTTGTGCTGTTTGTGTATGTTGGAAACGTTCTTGTGACCGAGTCGGACCCTGCATTGGTCTCGTACGGTGTTCTCCGTTTCGTTCACGCTGTGTTTGTGCAGTTTTCTATGCTGCGTACGCGTCGGTCGCGGTGTATTGTGTAGCTTCGGCTCGGTTTTGTATGCGTGTCGGTCGTACGGCTTGTCCTCCGTCCGACTCGGTCGTGGTTTCGCGCCTTGCATCGTACTTTGCGGTTTGGAGTTCGCGTGTACGTTTCGGTCGGATTTGTTCCGGGTGCGTGTCGGTCGGTTCGATTCGCGTGTTTTTCCGGCCGGATTGCTGTTTTCCGTGCGGCTCGGTCGGTCGACTTTGTTTCGGTACGTGTCGGTCGGATTTTCGCGCCTTGCATCGTACTTGGCGTGTCGTGCGCCACGGGTACGTGTCGGTCGGTATTTTTTCCGGATCCGAGTCGGTCGGTGCTTTTTCCGGCCCGAATCGGAATCGACCCCTAAATCATAGCAATGATCATGACAAAATTGTGATGATAATGATGGTATCCAAAGGTACGTAAGTACTTTACCTCTTCAGCTAAGGTTTTCCAAAATTCACTGCATAGTTTGGACACGTTAATAAATCACAAGTATTTCTTTGTGATCACCAAAACAGACCTGTAATGAAAGTGATTTAACTATTCCTGAAGCCAATAGGGTACCATCAACAGTCTGCACTACTCCATGTACAGCTGAGCTTTCACACAAAATGCATTTTTAATGGCTCAGTCATGCTCAATAAATATCCAACCTGCTCCAGTATCCAACAGCATTGGAGCATGAATAGTCTGTGAATCTTCAGTTCATAATTGCAACAGAAGTAAATGACTGGTGCACAGACATAATATCGAGTTTTTTATTTCGAACTACAGAAATATCGAGTTGGAAATATCGAAGGGACAGAATATCAACATCAAGAATATCGGTGACCAGAATATCGACCTGAAGGTAAGAAATATCGTTTTTGTTAATATCTAAGTCAGTAATATCGTTTGCAAAAATATCTTTGTTAATAATATCGATGTTTATATTAGTGTTATGTATTTTAGTATGTATTTTATATGTATGTGTTCTATATTTTTTGTTAAGTATTGTATTTTTTTTAAATATATGTATTACATTTTTAGAAGTTAGTAATTTTTTTTAAAGTAAATTTTGCGTTTTAGTACCGTAGCGGGTTGTGGGTTTAAAGGGGAATAGGGTGGGAAGTAATTTAATTATAATAAAGTAATTATTCATTTTTATTTTTTGGTATTGATAATTAATGTATTGTTAATTAATTATTAATTGGCAATTAATTTTTATTAATTGATAATTATATTAATTGTGTTAATTTATTTTAGGAGGGGGTTGTGGGTTTATAGGGGAATAGGGTGGGAAGTAATTTATTATAATAAAGTAATTATTAATTTTTATTTATTGGTATTGATAATTAATTTATTGTTAATTAATTATTAATTGGTAATTAATTTTTATTAATTGATTAGTTGATAATTATATTAATTGTGTTAATTTTTTTAGGAGCGGGTTGTGGGTTTATAGGGGAATAGGGTGGGAAGTAAATTAATTATAATAAAGTAATTATTAATTTTTATTTATTGGTATTGATAATTAATTTATTGTTAATTAATTATTAATTGGTAATTAATTTTTATTAATTGATTAATTGATTATTATATTAATTGTGTTAATTTATTTTAGGAGCGGGTTGTGGGTTAATAGTGGAATAGGGTGGGAAGTAATTTAATTATAATAAAGTAATTATTAATTTTTATTTATTGGTATTGATAATTAATTTATTGTTAATTAATTATTAATTGGTAATTAATTTTTATTAATTGATAATTATATTAATTGTGTTAATTTATTTTAGGAGCGGGTTGTGGGTTTATAGGGGAATAGGGTGGGAAATAATTTAATTTTATTAAAGTAATTATTAATTTAAATTTATTGGTATTCATAATTAATTTATTGTTAATTAATTATTAATTGGTTATTTAATTAAAAAAATTATTAAATTGATAAGCATGTTAATTTTAACCCTCTGCTATCCAACACTTTCCCTACAGTTACAGTCTCTGGAGTGGGAATAGTAATTTTTACCCCTACGCTATCCAACACTTTCCCTATTGTTGCACTCTCTGGAGTTGGAATAGTGATTTTTATCCCTACCCTATCCAACACTTTCCCTACTGTTGCACTCTCTGGAGTGGGAATAGAAATTGTTACCCCTACGCTATCCAACACTTTCCCTACTGTTGCACTTATTGGAGTGGGAATAGTAATTTTTACCCCTACGCTATCCAACACTTTCCCTACTGTTGCACTTATTGGAGTGGGAATAGTAATTTTTACCCCTACGCTATCCAAAACTTTCCCTACTGTTGCACTCTCTGGAGTGGGAATAGTAATTTTTACCCCTACGCTATCCAACACTTTCCCTACTGTTGCACTCTCTGGAGTGGGAATAGTAATTTTTACCCCTACGCTATCCAACACTTTCCCTACTGTTGTACTCTCTGGAGTTGGAATAGTAATTTTTACCCCTACGCTATCCAACACTTTCCCTACTGTTGCATTCTCTGGAGTGGGAATAGTAATTTTAACCCCTTCGCTATCCAACACTTTCCCTACTGTTGCACTCACTGGAGTGGGAATAGTAATTTTTACCGCTTCGCTATCCAACACTTTCCCTACTGTTGCACTCAGTGGAGTGGGAATAGTAATTTTTACCACTACGCTATCCAACACTTTCCCTACTGTTACACTCTCTGCAGTGGGAATAGTAATTTTATCCCCTCCGCTATCCAATATTTTCTCTACTGTTTTAGTTAATGTAGTGTATAGTTTATTTTAAAAAGATTAAAAATATTGGAATTATTTAATTTGTTATATATATTGTTTATATTTTTATTTATATTATTGTTTTTTTTGTATATATGTATTTATAATTTTTTTAATGTTTTTTAACAATTTATAAGTTATTAAAATAATTATTTATAAATATTATTAAGTAAATTTATTTTTACATTATATGTATTAGTTATAATTTTAAACATTTTAAAATAATTTTAACTATGTTTCTTTTAATTATATGTATTATTTACTTTATTTTACATTATTTTTAAACATTAAAAAAAAACGATATTTTTAACAACGATATTTTTGACAACGATATTTTTTTTCTCAATATTTTTGTACTTACCATAATGTAGATAGGACTTCAATATTGTGGACATCAATATTTCGGCTCCGATATTTTTGTCATCGATATTTCTGTAGTCGATATTCTGTCAGTGATTCTAAATTACTATCTGAGCTACTCTTAATAAATCCAACATAAGATAACCAACGTACTTTCACCCTTGTCTTTTTCACAGAGATTGTGTCTTGTCTCAATCCTTTTGAGGATGCATAGGATGTATAGGACAAGCAAGAATTAAATGTCCAGAATTGCAGCAAAGCACATACCTGCTTTTTGTCTTCATTTGTTTTTGTTCTTTGACAAAGGGTCCCTGGCTGCTCCTGCTTGCATAGGTCCTCTTGAAGAGCAGAATCACTGTTATTTTCTAATTTTTAAAAAGGGATAGACTTGAAAAACTTTAAAACCGTATTCGAGAATTAATTCTGTCATTGCGTCTCTCTTGAAGTCTATTATCTATTATTAAAACTATGTCAACAAGTACAGAAAACAAAGTAGGACGATGAGTACGAATGAGTCCATACTTGACCTCTTCTTTTAATCCATATCAAAATGATATTCTTTGGGTCCTTTCACACCAAAGAGTCTCAGCAGCCAGCTGACAAAAGCAAGTCCCAAAAGTCAGTACAGCCATATTTCATTGCTGAATATCACAAAGAGCTGCCTTTGTGGAACACTCAAAATGAGGCTTCTCAAACATCTTTTTGAAGGCAAGTCGAAATGTAGATCAAGCTAAGGCAGTACCGTTAAGACTTTTAAGTATCCTACCTTTGCTCGATCATCAAAAACCTGTACAGGGTAGAAAACAAAAAGTACTTTTAGGGAATCCAAAAATCCCTAATTTTAATGGGATTCCCAGAAAAACGAGGGGCACCAGAAGGGACTTCTGTGATAGCTCGAGAGCTTATTAAGCCTAAGGTCAGTTTTAAAGTTTTATTCTCAAGACAGTGGGCTTTGCAAGACAGTGATTTAGAGTTTGGCGGACAGGTACTCCATCACAAATGTGACAGATACCCAGTCCACCTTATTAAAAGTGCATCATATCTTAACCCGTAGAGTGCCCGTCCACCAAACTCTAAATGAGGCCTAGAGATATCGTAATACTTGAACGAGGCCCTGAGAAGGATGTATGGCTAAAGATGATCAGCAGAGTCATTGGAATCGAAATCTGCAAAGGACTAATCACAATAGAACACTCTCATTCTTTTTATGATTACTCTAAAGAAATGGTGACTCCTCTAGTTTCTACCTGGACCTTCCGCCTTCCAATATAACTAAACACACATCAAAAAGATCTGGCTATTTATAGCTGAATGTCCCTTTCGCAAAGTTATCTCTGGGAAATGAAATGGAAATGAAATGTGGCATGCTTCATTATTGGGCTTCCCACACCCAAATGAGTCCACGGTCGGCTCTACCACTATGAGTGGGAGCAAGGGTTTTTCTATTTTTTTATTTGCAGAGTTGTCACTGCACAGCAACCTGAGCTAAAATAGGTGAACAGTTAAAACTACCCAGAACTATCCTATTGTTTTTTTTATTATTGATGTTCTGATAGGACTAAAAACAAAAAAGTATGGTAAAAAGGAATATTAATTACCCTACCATCCTAAGTTACTTGTCAACATGTTTTGGCCGTCCTCAAAAATGCCCCAAAGCTCAGTTGCATTCATCAGGACATTTGGCGATGCAGCGTGCGCAATGTAATTCGTTTTATTTATTTATTTATGTACTTACCTCCGTTCGGCCCTATGCCGGAGTTTACTACCCCCCACCCTGCCCCTCCCCCGACCCGCCCCACCGCCCCGCAGCATTCCCTCCAGGAGCCGCTACTGGTTATAGTTCATCCTACTGTCCTACATGGGATAGTCAAAGATCTAATTATGTCAGATATCCCTAGATCCACAAATCATGTGAAAAAATGTAAGATATTTTCTTTCACAATATTGTACTTTGGAGATCATTGCTCTGCAGGGAAAAGAACAAACTGAAAAAATATATAACTTAAAATAAAACAGAAACATTGCTCACAAGAAACCAAATTAAGTATATTAGACAAAAGTCAACAAATATGATTAAACACTCTGTGAGCGAATACGCGTGTCCCTTCCGACCCTATCCACACCTGTGACACAAGTGAGGAACAACTTCAACACTCAAAGTGAAATAATATGTGCCTCAAGTAAATGAACATTGTTTAACTCTGTTTTTTACTTTATGTTCGTGGTGCGTTCGTGCTCAGGCATCCACTTTGCTATACAGTCTTGCCCAGGAGCTGTAGGAGCACAGCCTAACTCGTGGAACACAAGGGAGGTGCGCCCTACAGTCACACTCTGAAAAGACATATAAAACAAATCGTCACACCTTCATAATATTGGAGAATGATCATTTCATACTGTATACCACTTCATGGGCAACTAGTCTTCATAATGATAAACAGCGCTTCTCAAGTGTATCTTAGTGTCATCCAATCACTGTCATTATGTAAAGTGTGGTCACTGTTGGAATAAAAATTATGCTTTTGCATTGTTTTATGTAGGTTAACATTCGCAGTGCCATTTTGTGTATGGGCGCCATTTGGTATCATGAACGAAACTAATCCTTTGCCATTTCCGAGAAACTGCCTTCTCTAGGTTATGTTTCTTCAGAGCTGAGTTCTGCTACACTAATGAATGCACTGTTCTTA
Source organism: Calotriton arnoldi (assembly GCA_963921515.1). Taxonomy (NCBI): domain Eukaryota; kingdom Metazoa; phylum Chordata; class Amphibia; order Caudata; family Salamandridae; genus Calotriton; species Calotriton arnoldi. Next base: position 745,616 of record CAWUFW010008398.1, read on the forward strand.
TTAGCACATACCTTTCCTGTTAGATATAGGCCTTCTCCCACTTGTCTAGTGGTGGGTACAGGCAGAGTGACCTTGAATAGTAGATATGTGTGCCCGGCCTCAGAATCGAAACCTACTCCTTTGTGATTTACTGTCCAGCTGCATCTCCCTAGAAAATTCCATGGTGGGCGTGCTTTCATTGGTTTCAAAGTGCACATAATGTATTGTTATGCTTGCTGATGTCAGTCCCTCTGCAGCACGCACTCCTAGCGACTGGGCAGACAGGGCTCCGCTCTGAGTGTACTTTGAATAAACTGTTATTGGTTTGTATTCTCTACTGTCTGACCGACTCTTCATTTGGTACGGAAGACTGAGAGGTGGTCGTGTGTGACCTGGGTGACCCTAATTGGGCCACTTCCTTCAGTTGGCGCCCAAACAGGGACTCCTTCAGGTAAGTGACCCATCCCCTTCCGCGGACGGGGGGGGAGGTCGAGGCCATCGTCGGGTCGGACGGATGGATCAGGGATCCCTGCACGAAGAGTTCCTGGTACTCACAGCTGCCCCTTCTGTCCCGCCGGACGGTGCCTCGCCCTGTGGTCATCCCAACTGGAGTCCTGAACGGCGAAACCCTTGGATCTGACCGTTTGGTCTGAAGAGTCTGCAGTGGAGAATAAATTTGTTTGACCTGCATACATCAGGTGAGTTTGTTTTGGTTCTTTGTGGATATGGTACCATTTTGGTTTGTATTTGGTACGGTCTAAGGGCCGTCTTTTGGATAAAAGCATTTGCAAATGCTTTGCCAGGCATAAAATAGTGAATTTGATTTCTTTTGAGAATGCCTGGTGTTAGTAAAATGTTTTCGTTGTGTGCCGCTGTTGTTCTTCTGATGCTCGATTGGAAGAAGCTCAGCCGGTGCCTCCAGAAGGCACTCCGAATTTTGATATGTATGTGAACCATGGTCTTGGCCCTATTATGTTTAGTACATTATGTCACAAATATACGAGGGACAATGCCGAGTTGCAGTGGCCGTTGACGGGCACTTTCGATGAACAGAAGATGGGGTATTTACAAGAACAGTTGTTTAAGAGACGAAGGAGGCAGTCTATGTTTGATTCCCTTAGAACATGGCAGAAAGCAGCTAAGCAGAGGTGATTGAAGGCAGAGAAAGAGGCCCGGAAAGGGAAAATGCAGACATTGACTCAGAAAGCTGTAGCATATGACAGGGAAAAACAGGTAAAGGGTGTTGAGTGTGAAGATAGAAGGTTTCGATTACAAATTGATAAATCGTATGTGTCTCAATAGGAAGATGACACTTTTGTGGAAGAATTGTTGGATACCCGACCCCCGCCTCTATATGCCCTGCAAAGAATATATCCCACTGTTCCAGTGCCCTCACAGTCGCCCGTTACAGTTGCGTCCACTGTCTCTGTCCCTGTGTCTACCGTTGTTATGTCAACGGCTGTGGCTTCGGCTCCTCCTCCTCCTCTTTCTTCTGTTTCTTTGCCTTCTGTGGCCGCTGTGACTGTTAGTACTCCTGTCACGCCTATTGTCTCAGCGTCCCTTTTGCCAGCTCTTTCTCCCGCGACACAACCCTCAGAAACGATAGTGCCTGTTACTTCTGTTGCTTCTCCCACTGTGGTTTTTCATCCTCCGACATTAGTAAGTAGTGGGACACCGGTACGTGGATTTGAGGATAGGGATTGGACGAAATTTAAGGAGTGCATTGGACCGTTAGTGCGATCTGATGTGGGAATGATGAGAAACAGGTAATAGCCAATCAGGCTGCACAGTGGGCTCGTAATCTTATTTATAGTGTAGAGGATGTCCGGGCGACTATGAGAGATTTTGAGCCCTTTATACAGCAGCACGCCCTTAAACACATGTCCGCTACTTTAATTGGTCTTTGGCAACAGTATTTTGAAGCGGAAGCACCTCAAATTTTATATGACATTAGGGATCAAGTGTATATTAGTGAATTGGGGCCAGAACAAGTCTTTGCTAATGTTACGACAACAATAGCTTATAGGGGAAGACTACATGAGAAAAGTCCTAAGTTGGTGTCCCAGTTTCCGATGCGGGAGGTTCATCCTATATATCATCCAGAGTTACCGGAATTAACGGATGGCCGTGGTAATATTACTAGGGTAAGGGTGGTGGCCCGTTTTCAGGAGCAATGGGTTTATACTCCGTGGAAAAGAAGTGAAGTTTTATCTCTTAAGACTCATTTGCCTGACTCTAGTAAAAATCCTACTGCATATTATAAAGAATTGACTGAAGCTGCCTCTTCCACTGTAATGACTCTTGCTGATATTGAAATGTTTTTGGTTTACTGGTTCTGGTTGATATTTGGAGGCAGGTGCACACGCACGAGCATGTTGTGGAATTGGGAGGTACATGGGATCAAATTAAAGCATGGGACCAGGAAAGAAAGCCAGGTGATAAGCCCGGGCGGAAATTTTAGCATTGCCAGGCCTTTTTATTACCTATATGCATTCCCTTATTCCACCAAGAAAAGTAGATTGGGATAAATTGTCGGCTTGTCGACAAAAGAAAGATGAGAGTGTGTCTGATTTCTTTATCCGATTTGAAGGTACATTTTTGGTTTACAGTGGACAGGATTTGTCTATTGAGGGAGGTGTTCGGTTGTTTGTTAACAGATTTGTTTCTAATTTGCTTCCTGAAATTGTGACTCAATTGCAGGCCTCTGAAAGTACTTGGTCCACCTCTTCCCCCTCTGTTATTTTGAATATGGCACAGTATTATGAGCATAGGGATAATGAGGAAAAGGAGAGGACAAAGAAAATACATAAGGATTTAAAGACAAAGGTGTTGTTACAGCAGGCTTATAGAGGGAATGGGAGAGAACGTGGTGGTCCTGCCCGACAGCTTCCACGCACTAGCAGGCAGCCAAACACTACGTCCCTGGGTCCGAATCAGTGTGCGTACTGTAAAGAGGAGGGACATTGGCGTAGCGAGTGTCCTGTGCTTTTGCAGAAGGTAGCGGTCCCTAGATGACGAGGTTCTTGTGGACGGGGTCGTGGAGCTGTTGGGGCAGACAGGGCTCAGAACGCTGCAGCCTCATAGGGTTGTTCTGATAATAACTACTTCGATGACCCTCGGGATGGACACTACTATCATGATGATTATGATATGGAGGAAGTGACAGGAATGTCTTACAGCTAGGACAGCCAGGGACAGAGTGGGAGACCAGTTCCGATACCTGGAGACCAGCGTGGTCCTTATGTAACAGCGGAACTGCAAGGTTCGACTAAGGAATTTTTGGTGGACACAGGTGCGACGAAAAGTTTTGTTTATCGAAATATGGTCCCTGGGGCAGCTCTGTCTGGCCATAATAATGTTTCGGTAGGTTTTTCTGGTGTACCGGTTGTAAGCCCCATTTCGAGACCCCTTGTGTTGACCATTGGTCCTTTCACTGTGGATTCGCCATTCTTGCTGACATCCAACTGTGGTGAAAATTTGATGGGTCTGGATTTGTTGAAGAAACTGCATGCTACTATTTATTGTTCCCCAGCAGGTGTTTATATGACAATAGAACCAGATGTAGTACGTGCTAAACAGTGTTTGCCCAAAGATGCTCCTCTTCCTGTTGAATTTGCTGACGTGCCACCCACTTTGTGGGCGACAGGTGATACAGACGTGGGACTACTGCAGAGACCTCCAGTCTCGATACAAGTTAAGGATGGTGCTATTTTGCCCTGTATCCCACAGTATAAAATACCACAGGCAGGAGAGCGAGCCTTATTGCAAATTATTCAGGACTTGATTAAGAAGGAAGTGGTTGAAGAGACGACTGCCAATATTTGTAATAGTCCTATTCTTCCCATTCTTAAACGGACACCTTCGGGTTCATCTGATGACCATGAAGATGTTTACCGTTTTGTGATTGATTTGCGTGAAGTTAATAAAATAGTGATTCCCCAGTTTCCAGTAGTCCCTGACATTACTACTCTTTTGACAATGATTCCTTCTGCTGCTAAATTCTTTTCTGTCATCGACTTGAAAAATGCATTCTTCAGTATTCCTATTCATCCAGATAGCAGGTACTTGTTTGGGTTTACGTTAGCTGGCAGAAGCTTTAAATTCTGTCGAGCTCCTTAGGGCTATACTGAGAGTCCAAGTATTTATAGCCAGGATTTGAAGAGCCAATTGGATTCCCTTTCACTTTCTACAGGTAATGTATTGGTGCAGTATGTTGACGATCTCCTTGTCGCTTCTGACATGGACCAAGGTTGTAGAGAAAGTACAGTTAAATTGTTGTTGCATTTGGCTCACCATGGACATAAAGTTTCTCTTTCTAAATTTCAGTATTGTCGACAGGAGGTCACCTATTTAGGTCACCTACTGTCGAAGGAGGAGTAGGAGATTGACCCCTGAGTGCATCAGTACCATTGTTAATATGCACATCCCACAGATTCAGAAAGATGTGCGCGCTTTCATAGGTATCACTCCCTACTGTCGGCTGTGGATACCTAATTACTCCTTACTAATCAAACCCTTGCTTGCACTAACCACTAAAGAAGTGCATGAGCCCCTGCCCTGGATGCCTGAATGTCAGCAGTCTTTTGAGCAATTGAAAGCTGCGCTTTGTTCAGCTCCAGTACTTGGCACCCCTGATTATACCAAACCGTTTGTGTTGTTCGTCCATGAGATGGCTGGTTGCGCGCTTTCTGTTTTACCACAAAAATTTGGAGATAAGCAACGGCCGTGTGCTTATTTCTCTGCTGTTCTTGACCCTGTCGCAAGAGCCCTCCCGAGCTGTCTAAGAGCGGTCGCGGCTGTGGCCGCCTCAATAAGACAATCGGCTGGACTCAAACTTGATACTGATCTCACAGTCATGGTACCCCATGCTGTGGATACACTTTTGAATAAGACTAAGACACAGCACCTCACCAGTGCTCGTCTGACTGGCTATGAATTAGCATTGTTCGCTAAACACATCACAATTAAAAGATGTGCCACTCTGAATCCAGCCACGTTACTGCCCCTCCCTTCTGAGAATGATGAGATTGATAAACATGACTGTTTCTTCCGGGCGGAAGAAGAGACGAAAGGATGGGTAGACTTGACTGATGTTCCCTTATCTGACTCACAAGGGGAACTATATGTCGATGGCTCTTGTTTTAAATTACACTGCAGAAAATGGGATGCACACCGAAGTTTTACTTCTATTGCAAATCCTTCATTGGCGGTGATTCGGCGTGCAGGCTTGCGTTGTGCTCTGCCCCAGTAGCACTGAAAAACATCCACTGAATTGAGGGGAAATTCTCCCCACTGTCAAGCCGCTACAGCCTTGTAAACGTACTTGAAACAATTTCAAAACTCAACCAAAGTAGACCAGATTATTCAAATCATTTATTCCATAGTGATCCATAGTAATCCATTTTATTCAAGAAGTTATTCGATGATTCTGAGACCATAGTTTCATTCCATACTTATGATTCTATAGATATGCCAATCCAGGCTTTAACCGTAGCACGTCGGAATCCGCTATATCACATTGGAAACTGTGTGGTTAACAAACTCAATGCATTTCGGGCTTTTGTGCCCTTTGTCAGGAGTCTAGAACATAATTCATCAAAGAAACTCATCAGTTACCGTATGTAATCCTCAGTCACACCTGTATTTTCAACATTTCGAAATGACCAACTCTCTAAACCCCCTCGTGTAATTATATATTAACTGTGCTCAAGAAACACCATCATCCCCCCGCATTACCCCTTATCACACTCCCATGCAAATACTAACTCATATCAAAATATCTCTCCCTAAATTAAACCATACTCAAACTCCCAAAATATCGCCCCTTTGCTTTGAATCAAAAAGAGTATGCCGCCCACTCACCCCGTTATCCGTATAAGTATACGGTCTCCGATCTTTCACATCGAAACCAGCTATATTGCTGCCTGTTTCATGCTCCCTCCCAGGTCAAATTCAAAGTACGCTCTTCTTAGAGGGACTTTTTCCACAGGTGCCCTGTAATCAAACCGCTACTTATTCAAGCCCCGCACGTGATTACTAAAACTCACTTTGCTCCTACTTGGGGGCCGATTTTGATCTCGGCCGGTAGGGCACCGAATCGGATTCGGCTTTACCGGATCTGATTCGGAGCCCTCTTTTCCGACCGATTCGTACGTGCGTCCGGGCGAGCGATAACGATGCGAGCGCTCGCGAAATCGCCGACCGACTCGTTCGCGGGACCCAACCGCTCCGACCGACTCGCACGGACACGACTCGCACCGCGCAATGGATACGTTCCCCGGCCGGGTAAGTACGATGCGCGCCTCGAGCAGTCCGACCGACTCGCGCAGTCCGGCTCCAAAGAGCAGTCGGAGCCGCACTTTGGGGGTCCGTGTCGGACCCCCCTGTACGCGTAGCCGCGCGAGTCGCACACAGGGGGGACCCATGGGTCCCCCCTACCTGTGCATGTACGGCGCGAGTCGCTTCAACGCGAACCCGCTGTAGGGGGCATCGTACTCGTTCGGTCGGGCTGCTAGGGTCCGATTCGGTCGGAAATCTCTCCGGGTCCGGCTCGGTCGGAGAGATTTCCTGCCCGAATCGGAATCGGCCCCTTAGTGTCTCAATAATGATATACAAAAAAACAAGAAAACAACGAACTAAACCCAGACTCAGTTAGTATTTTGCATGGGAGTGGACAGGATAGATCGAAAGTATCCCCTTGGGTGTACATTATCCTGGTCGATGTGGGAACCCGAGCGTAGGACAGAGCAAGCTCCACCGCCGGTGCTCAAGAGCGCCAACGTTTTGATGGACAATAGGAGCCTGTACCAGTGAGGCTTTGACGGACACTGGGAACTTGTATATTCTTCTTGCTGGCATTGCGCCCCCTTTCCTTATTATTTGCAATGCATCCCTTTGGCAGAATGGTTGCTGATGAAGAGCAGCCAGTGATTCCCCTTGTTCATGCACACATATTTTGGCCTACCAAGAAAAAGATATTATGTGCTATTCTTGTGATTCAACTGCTATTAATTCTGGTTATTACCCTGCATGTTGTCCAGTTGTCAATTTTACTGACCTCATTTTGTATGTCAACTGCTCAGGGATAGTTCTGCGTAAGGGCACGTACTCTATGGTAGACCCAAAGGATCCTAGTACCGTTGGGTGGAATTCCAGGTATGCTGCTGTAGATTATGATAGGCCTATTTATGTACACCCAGGGTTTTTCTTTCTATCTAATGGGACCTATTCTAATATACATAATGGTACAAATGATGTGGCCCTTGGGATGGTGTTGCCTCTAGGTGTGCCTTGTAAACATTCGAAGCCTAAGGTCAGATGGGTTAAAAGAACACTGACAAAGAAATTTTGCGAAGGGGTAACAGGCCTTAAAGTCAATAATTATAGTAATGGTATCACTTTTGGGTATATTCTCTCCTCCATTATTACCTTTGGTGGTACTGCTATGGCAGGGGCGAAAAAGCTAGAGAATATTTTGGATGTAAGCTGCAGATACTGTCTAACTCCACGGTAGCGGCTTTGCGTGAAATCACCACCCAATTAGAAAGTATGCGAATATACTCCCAGCAGACTAGATATGCGGTCGATTTTATCCTGGCCAAGAGCGGTAGTGTGCGCGCAGTAGTGGGAGACCAGTGTGTAGTCGGGATCACTAATATGGAAAAGAACATTACCCAACACATTTTAGACATCCTAGAAAATGTTAAAGGAATGGAGAGTGGGAACTGAAGTTGGTCCCTTTTTGGTGGATGAGTTTGGATCCTTGAAAAGGTGATTTATTTCATTGTGATTTTGATTTCTTGCTGTGTCCTGGTCCAGTGTTTTCCCTTATGTTGCTCTTATTGCACCACCCTTCTCGCTCCTAAGAGAATATCGATTCATGATACTAATGCTACAATTATGATTCAGAAAGAAGTAGAAGACCTCATGCAAATAGATGAGGGCATTTTTGAGTCTTCTTCCCTCCTTACTGTCTCCCTTCCTGATGCTGAAGACATGGAGTGCTCTTAATGCAGTTCACTAATGATTTATTGATTTTGCTACTATGCAAAATGTTTAGCTCACGCTAAAAGGAGGGTCTGTTGAAATTAAAATTATGCTTTCGCATTGTTTCACGTTGGGTAGCATTCGCGGCGCCATTTTGTGTATGGGCGCCATTTTGTATCCTACTTCTTTGTGATCTACTGTCCAGCTGCATCTCCCTGGAAAATTCCATGGTGGGCGTGCTTTCATTGGTTTCGAAGTGTACATATGTCAGTCCCTCTGCAGCACTCCTAATGACTGGGCAGACAGGGCTCCGCTCTGAGTGTACTTTGAACAAACTGTTATTGGTTTGTATTCTCTACTGTCTGACCGACTCTTCATTTGGTACGGAAGGCTGAGAGATGGTCGTGAGTGACCCGGGTGACTCTAATCGGGCCACTTCCTTCAGTCTCCTATCTTATTGGCTGCTTGGCTAGAGATATTTAAGGAGCCATCATCCTCCATACAAAACACAACATCATAAGCCATCAAAGAGAAAACATCCTCGCAACGTAAGGGTTAATTAGAAGCCAAAACGTGCTCAGCAAACAAGACTACCCTGATCCCCACTACTACTACAAGGGATCCTATCATCCACAATACAGTGCAGTTCCTTTCGCTGATAGTGGACTGCACTGTGTTTGTCCTTTTTCACAGCCCGCTTGGCTTCGTGCGTGGCCATGCAGAATGTCACCACGCGTCTGACACTATGGGCATCGAGCCCTACGGCGGCAATCTTGGTAGTAGATTTTAACAGCTGAAGTACCTTAATTCTCACCAAAAACTGACACAATGCTGTCTTACAAACTGGAAATATTTATACTGCCAAATTGATATCGAGGCTGTTTCTTACAGTCCCACAGATCTCAAACCTTTGATGATAGGGGTCTGGTGGCCCCACAGAACTAGTATTTTGGCCTTCTTAGTCCACTGACATTTTTTATGCATCAAAGAACCCTTGAAAAAAGAGGTAATGTTTATTGCTCTAGTGCTATATTAGGCAGTTCGTCCCTATGTACTATTTATAAGAAATGGCTACACTCATAACTTGCTGGTCATTATTCAATTTAAATAGTGTCCATTCCCACACTACACCGATAAAATTACAGCAGTATCTTTTGTAAAAATCAGCTTTAAAATTCAATTGATGAGTAGGGGTATGAACAAGTAAGGAAGGTACTTATTCTAACCATACGTAAAATGGTGCCTATTGATCTCTTCATTTAGACTCACCAAGTTTGTTTTAAGTGGTAAGCCCACTGTTATTCTCTTTTCAAAAGAAACCTCCTTCAGTCCTCTACTTCCCCATTGATCAGGGCTTGTCTATAACTTGTCTACACACCAAGCAGGTCATACCTTGGATGGTGTGTTTACAAATAATGCAGCCCTATCTATTACATCTATTCTCCCCCTTACGTGGTCCGATCACCACGCTGTCTTATTTCATTGGGACCTGCCTGGCTCCATAACTACTAATACGACTAGCATTAAACTCGCTAGGAGAGCCTGGCACAATATTGACTCAGGTGTATTAGAAACCCAGCTTTTACAAAGCATTCCAGCCTCAGAGTTGGATGCAGAGGGATCAGTTAGAAGTTATACTTTCTGGCTAGATTCTAATTTTGCAAAATTAGCCCCTGTGACTGAGGTAATTAGAAATAGAAAAACTCCATCTGCTCCATGGTTCTCTGAAGCCCGAAGACTAGACAAACAAGCCTGTAGGAGGCAAGAGAGAACATGGCGGAAAAACTATGATGTAGCTGAAAAAGCACAATATAAGCTTATGCTAGCAGACTATAAGAAAAAAATAATTATTGAGAAGAGCCAATATTTTACGCTGAAAATAGAGATGGCGGGCAACTCAAGCAAAGAACTTTTTACAGTCATAAATAATTTGACGACTGTGAAAAAGGAAGCTACGGTGAATTACACTCAAGATTTCTGCAATACATTGGCCCAGGCGTTTAAAGCAAAGGTCGATCAAATCTATGATCAATTTGCCTCACATATTCTTCATAATGCTGGCATAGATCAGGAAGTTAAGGCTACAAAGCCTTTTTTAAATTTTACCTTTACCTCTCCAGAGCAGATTGCCACTCTTCTCATAAAGACTTGGGGGCCGATTCCGATCTCGGCCGGTAGTGCTCCGAATCGGATTCGGATTTACCGGATCCGATTCGGAGCCCTACATCCCGACCGATAAATGCACGCGGGTCCGGCCGGCGAGTACGATGCAGGCACCCGCGAAATCTCCGACCGACTCGAACGCGGCTTCAACACGCTCCGACCGACTCGCATGGACACGACTCGCACCGCGCTATGGAGACGTATCCCGGCCGGGTAAGTACGATGCGCGCCGTGAGCAGTCCGACCGACTCGCGCCCGTCCGGCTCGAAAAAGCTGTCGGAGCCGGACTTTGGGGGTCCGCGTCGGACCCCCTGTAGGCTTGGGCGCGCGAGTCGCACACAGGGGACCCATGGGTCCCCCTACCTGTGCATGTACGCCGCGATGCGCATGGACGCGTACACGCTGTAGGGGCGCCCTTGTCCGCCTCGCACCCATTGAGTCAATGGGAGCTCGCGTACGCGTTGTACGACAGGCTCCCATTGACTTCAATGGGAGTCCGACCGACTCGAGTCTGATGGCATGCGTGCGCATCGTACTCGTTCGGTCGGACTGCCAGAGTCCGATTCGGTCGGAAATCTCTCCGGGTCCGGCTCGGTCGGAGAGATTTCCGGCCGGAATCGGAATCGGCCCCTAAATCTGGCTCTCCGGATGATCCTTGCCCTCCGCTGGATACTGCATAATATTAGTCATATTATCAGTCCCCAGTTATCTTGCATTTTTAATCAAATGCTCTCACAAGGAACCTTCCCAACATTGTGGAAACAGGCCTGTATATTACCATTACTAAAAAAGCCCAATCTGGATGTAACGGACCCGGCCAATTATAGACCGATCGCTAGACTTCCGTTGCCTGCAAAAAATAATTGAGAAAATTGTTAATATGGAACTTTCCACATTTATTCTAGATAACAACATCTTAGACCACAGCCAATTTGGTTTTCGATCTTGCCACAGCACCGAGACAGCTTTAATCAAGACCACGGAGGAAATTCGTACCGCACTAGATGGCGGCGGATCAGCAGCTCTGATCCTCCTTGATCTGTCCGCGGCATTTGATACTGTGGACAACAACCTACTGATAGAACGGCTGAAAACTATTGGTCTAGGAGGAAAGGCCCTGCTGCTTTTAACATCCTTTTTAGCAGATAGAATGCAGACAGTGCAATTGGGTGATTTTAAATCTACGCCTTTTATTTTGCCTTGTGGGGTGCCACAGGGCTCTTCCTTGAGCCCCACACTTTTTAACATATATGTGTCCGAATTAGCACCTTTGATCAGAAGTTTTGATCTAATTCCGACCTCGTATGCTGATGACACCCAATTGGTTATTTCAACCATAGACAAGGATGTTGATTTTTCTAACAAATTACATGATTGCATGGTCTCCCTGAGCATGTGGATGAGCAGGCACTGTCTGAAGCTTAATTCGAGCAAAACCGAGGTGGTGCTTTTTGGAAACCTTGCTCCCCTTTGGTCACCAATTTGGTGGCCAAGCACACTGGGCCCCCTTCCAACACCAACCTGGGAGTCATAATAGATGAGAAGTTGAATTTTAAATCGCAGGTTTCTAAGGTGGTATCTTCTGCCTTCTTCACCATTAGAACCGTGCGCAAGATTCTTCCTTTCATTCCGAGAAACACTAGAAAAACTGTTTTAACTTCCTTGGTCCTATCTAAGTTGGATTACTGTAATGCCTTATATATAAATTTGCAGTCCAATCAACTTAGAAGATTACAAGCAGCACAGAATGCTGCTGCCAGACTGGTGCTAGATGTCCCTAAGCATCAGTCAATTAGGGCCGGGATACAGGAGTTGCATTGGCTGCCAGTTGCCCAGCGCGTGAAATTCAAGGCACTTTGTATAGTACACAAGGCACTTTATAGAGTAGGTCCACGATTTCTATGGCATGCCTTTAGTTGGTACTCCCCCAGCAGACAATTACGATCGGCTAATGCTTTCCTGATGCTCACCTCCAGAGTCAGGACAATGAACTGGGGGGGGAGGAGTTTCAGATATAGTGCTATTAGGCTATGGAACTCCCTTCCGCTCGCTCTTAGGAAGATATCTTCTTTGATTGAGTTCAGGAAGAATCTTAAAACATGGCTTTTCAAAAACTAATTTCCCTTACAGTATGCGGTCCTTAAGCGCCTAGACACCTATGGGTATTAGCGCGCTATAAAAGTTGTTATAACATAACATAACATAACTACCCAATGTATATCAATCTCTGAGTGACGCACTTCCAAATAATGATTTGTAAGTTTCATGAAAGTGCGAGCAGATTTGATAGGGGAAACATCCTTTACATCGCGGTGATTACACCGCGATGCATTTAGAACGCTGCCATTACAACGCAAGCGTTACATCGACTTGCACTGGAGGGCGCTATAACCTAAGGAATAGTAAGATTTACTATTCCAACACCTTCCCTACTGTACGTAGACTGGTGTTGGAATAGTAAATCTTACTACTCCTAAGTCCAGCGCCTCCAGCGCAAGTCGTTGTAACGACTTGCGTAGTAAAAACTGCGATGTTACATACCGCGATCATTTTGATCGCGTTGTAACATCACATATTCGATTTGATAGTGCTCCTATGCACTTATTTGCATCTTTATTTTCCTCAAGGGCATGCCTACATATCTTAGCCCACAATGGCCCCTGATTCAATAAATCACCCCTTCAGAACTACAATTAGTATGAGAGCGTAGGTGCCATGGTGTAGCTAAACCAAGGTTCACTTCTGTTGTTACTCAGGTAAATCTGCAAACACTACATCCTCACAGGGAAGTGGCCTTTCAACGGGTCTGTACCCTATTGGGTTTCCTATGGCTTCTGTTTTTTTGTTCAAGGTCTAGTGTGGACCAATTCATCTTTCAAATTTGTACTCCTTTTGAAAGAGAACGTTTGTGGTGCTAGTTCTAAACCGTTACTGTTTAAGATCCTACAGTGTTTTGTCAACAATTTTCTTAACTTAATTTCGACATTGTACTATAGGCTGTGACACAAATCAGTTTATCAGTTTCATGTCTTTGTATATCCTCAAGGAGGACCTCTCTTGAGGATAAGCAGTTTTCATCCAAGGGCATTGAGGGAGAATCTTCCGGTTGGGCAATTTCTGAGGGTACGCCGTAATTGCGCGTCATTAGATGATTAAGACCAGGAAGCACTGGTTCTATAGAGTAAATTGAAAAATCGAGGCTACCGTTCATAGATTGTGTCGAAGGCAAGCAAAAAGGCACATAATAACAACAGAGAGGTCTAACACTATAAATTTCAATTAGGATTATTTAATGTAGGTGATTTTTTCTAAAGTGCAAGTACACTGCTTCATAAGGTTGTACTAGGTGTTGCAACACCAGACAACTACAGTCCATTCAGCCAATAAGATCTTTTTCCTGCCCACAAATACTTAGGGTGTTATTCAGAGTGTGGTGGATGGGTACTTGGCCAAAGGCTGTAATGGACTTGCAATACAGCAGAAGGAGCATCCTCCACACATGTGACAGGGCGTTCCATCTGCCAAACTCTAAATAAGGTCCTTGATTACTTGCTTTTGGACCTCAACTAGTTCCCTTCTGAGGGTGGGAGTAGGTAGACCCAGGAAGTGTGGCAGAAAATGAATTTAAACTATCCATATCAGACACTATTTCATGCTTTACTCCTGGCCATCTAGCTGCGTACATCCCCTCTGCGATGTTAGTGATATACATACATCCAGGGATCTAATTGGGTTCTGTGTCCACTGCAGCTGGGTGAAACTCATAAAATACACAGCCCTATCATGGCCAACTGATATATACCAAATTTCTGATTTATCCAGATTGATGGGAAGGATCACTGACAAAATATCGACGGACCGAATATCGAGGTACCAAAATATAGACGCAAAAATATCGAAGTCAAGAATATCGACATCCTAGCAACATCATGGTAAGTACAAAAATATTGAAAAAAAAATATCGATGTCAAAAATATTGTTGTAAAAAATATCGTTTTTTTTAAATGTTAAAAAAATAATGTAAAATAAAGTAAATAATGCATATAATTAAAAGAAACATAGTTAAAAATATTAAAACATGTTTAAAAATAATAACTAATACATATAATGTTAAAATAAATTAAACATATACATATAAAAAATAATATATATACTTACTCCACAGAGTGCAACAGTAGGGAAACTGTTGGATAGCGTAGAGGTAAAAATTACTATTCCCACTCCAGAGAGTGCAACAGTAGGGAATGTGTTGAATAGGGTAGGGGTAAAAATTACTATTCCCACTCCACTGAGTGCAACAGTAGGGAAAGTCTTGGATAGCGAAGGGGTAAAAATTACTATTCCCACTCCAAAGAGTGCAACAGTAGGGAAAGTGTTGGATAGAGTAGGGGTAAAAATTACTATTCCAACTCCAGAGTGTGCAACAGTAGGGAAAGTGTTGGATAGCGTAGGGGTAAAAATTACTATTCCCACTCCACTGAGTGCAACAGTAGGGAATGTCTTGGCTAGCGTAGAGGTAAAAATTACTATTCCCACTCCAGAGAGTGCAACAGTAGGGAAAGTCTTGGATAGCGTAGGGGTAAAAATTACTATTCCCACTCCAAAGAGTGCAACAGTAGGTAAAGTGTTGGATAGCGTAGGGGTAAAAATTACTATTCCCACTCCAAAGAGTGCAACAGTAGGGAAAGTGTTGGATAGCGTAGGGGTAAAAATTACTATTCCCACTCCAGAGAGTGCAACAGTAGGGAAAGTGTTGGATAGCGTAGGGGTAAAAATTACTATTCCCACTCCAGTGAGTGCAACAGTAGGGAAAGTGTTGGATAGCATAGGGGTAAAAATTACTATTCCCACTCCAGTGAGTGCAACAGTAGGGAAAGTGTTGGATAGCGTAGGGGTAAAAATTACTATTCCCACTCCAAAGAGTGCAACAGTAGGGAAAGGGTTGGATAGCGTAGGGGTTAAAAATAACATACTTATAAATTACTTATTGTAATTAAATAATGATTTATTAATAAATTAACAATACATTAATTAAAAATACCAATAAATTAAAATTAATAATTACTTTAATAACATTAAATTACTTCCCACCCTACTCCCCAATAAACACACAACCCACTCCGCATAAAACTTCACACAATTAATATAATTATCAATTAATAAATTAATAAAAATGAATTACCAATTAATAATTAATTAACAATTAATTAATTATCAATACCAATAAATAATAATTAAAAACATTAATTACCAATTAATAATTAATTAACAATACATTAATTATCAATACCAATAAATAATAATTAATAAAAAGTAATTACCAATTAATAATTGATTAACAATAAATTAATTATCAATACCCAAAAATACAAATTAATAATTACTTTATTACAATTAAATTACTTCCCACCCTATTCCCCTATAAACCCACAACCCACTCCAATAATAAATTAATACAATTAATATATTTATCAATTAATCAATTAATAAAAATGAATTACCAATTAATAATTAATTAACAATAAATTAATTATCAATACCAATAAATAAACATAAATAATTACTTAATTACAATTAAATTACTTCCCACCCTATTCCCCTATAAACCTACAACCCGCTACAGAACTAAAACGCAAAATTTAATTATAAATAATTAATAATTCCTAAAAATTATTATTTAATTTACTATAATTAAATTACTTCCCACCCTATTCCCCTATAAACCCACAACCCGCTACGGTACTAAAACGCATAATTTACTTTAAAAAAATTACTAACTTCTAAAAATGTTATACATATATTTAAAAAAACAGTACAATACTTAACAAAAAAAATAGAACACATACATATAAAATACATACTAAAATACATAACACTAATATAAACATCGATATTATTAACATCGATATTTTTGCTATCGATATTACTAACTTCGATATTAACAAAAACGATATTTCTTACCTTCAGGTCGATATTCTGGTCGTCGATATTCTTGATGTCGATATTCTGTCCTTACGATATTTAAAACTCGATATTAATGTAGGTCGATATTAAAAACTCGATATTATGTCTGTGCACCTGATGGGAAACCCCAACATCCACTCAAATTCCCACAGTCCTGTGTGGTATTCTGTATTATCATGTCATGTTATGCATTTCTGTTATTGTAGTGGTCTACTTAGTGCATCTTCCAAGTGTTTTCCATATTCTGCGTTCCTGCCTGGAATAAAGGTTGCCAGTTAGGCAGTTAAGGACGGATCGCAGAGCTGGAGAACACTGGTTGATGGACTCTACTATTTGGCTTATAATCCTAAATAAATAATTTTTATATATACAAAGGATTTGCTGGATTATTGAAGGTACTTACCCACTACATTCTGACATTAGGGCCCGTAACAGTATTTCTGGGGAGGGTAGGGTCAAAAAAGATTTGTGAGCTTCATCTGAGTTTGCCATAACTTTGGCAGCCAACTATTCTGATGTCAAGGCAAACACTATGGGGGACAGCATACAGTTTTCCTTCACGCCTCCCTCTAAATATCTTGATTTATCTTTCTTCATTTACACTCACTACTGCCTGTAGAGCTTGATGTTTGGCCAATAGCCGGTTCTGCATCCTAGGGCCAAGGCCCAACTTCGACAGGGTGCTACAGAGGAAGCTCCATCTCAACCTTTTAAGGGTATTCGCATCATCATAAGCACAGGTATCTTCTTGTGAACCTTTTGAATATTGTGGGCCTCCCATTCATTTAAATGGTGCTCATTTTAATTAGTCAGCTGAAAAATGGATTGGTCATTATCCAAACAGTGAGATATATTCTTTGTAGGTGCTATAATTTTCATCGGAATTGATGATAAAATCAGAACCTTTGGCATGTACTACACAGGCTCCTCTTGACATTGAGTTTTTGTTTACTCATCATAACTTGCAGCCCATCTGGAAAGCAGAAGTAGAAGTATAACATTTTTACGTAAATGTAACCACTTAATAATATATAAATGTGCTTTAACATTAACAAAGGAAATGCATATCAAAATAGTAGTTAGAAAATGTGCTTTTATTGAATGTGCAAAAAGTGAAAATGCTGCTTATTTCTGCAGAAAGCACCCAATTCTATTATTCTTTCACTGCTAGGCCTCAATATTTCCTTGAGTCTTTCCTATCCGTTTAAGAAAATAAATGCCTTTTTGTAAACAATGATTTAACGTTCTAACTGAACTGTAGAACATAACATCTTTGTGAAATGTGCTGTTTTCTGCAAACATTTATTTATTTCCTTCCTAACACCATGTGACTCCATTATATTTTAGATTGTTTTCTAAGCCACATGCTTATAATGCACAAGTATATTAATGAAAGAAATGCTCGTAGTGGGTTTAAATTCTATGATCTAGCAGGGCATGCCAGATGTTAATGTTTCTTTTCATAGAGAAGCTCATTGTTACACAACGGGATACTGAACAGCTAACAGACTAGGTTTGCAAAAGGTTCTCATGAGAACCTTCCTAGATCTATCTTTTTGTAATACGCTGTAGCCACATTCAAAGAACTACATGTCGACATGGATGTTTACCGCTGGAATCGAGGGAGAAGATGACGGACCATCGGCAGATCCTTCCTCATTGGCTATATGACATAACCACCTGTTTTGCAACATGTTTTGTGCTTTCTGTATAGTATGTGTTCCTGTCACAATTCACTCCCTGTGCTCTCGTGCCCACCACCAGGGGGCCGAATTGTGGGGCTTTCCAGTGTTCTAATAAGCTTCCAGACACTCCCCTGCATGCATATCCTGACTTCCAGGCATTTGGACACCATTTAGGAATTGACATCCATTCCCAATCCATGCCGGGTTTTGTGGAAGCCAGTCTGCTCATGCTGGAAACTCCATTACCTATAATCCCCTGCTCACTGCTTTGTCTCCACCCCTGCAGGCCAAGGATGGGTGGGGGAATTCAGCTCACCTGTGGCTGGCTGCTGCTAGCCTGCTCACACCTGATGCATGTAATTACTGTGAGCTCTTTTAAGCCCCAGCTCCCTTCAGCCCGGGGTTGGTCATTGTATCTGTTTTCCGGTGAGACCGATCCTTGTTTCCTGAGCTTTTGATATTCCTTGATTCCTGAGCTATAGTTAATCTTTGTTCCTTGATTCATGAGCTATAGCTATTCCTTGTACCTGAATTAGCACTGCCTGCAGTGCTACCTTGCTTCCTGAGTTCCTGAGCTATAGTAATTCTTTGTTCCTGTTCCTGGGCTTCAGCTATTTCTTGTTCCTGATTTGCACTGCTTGTTTCCTGAGCTGTAGCTAATTCCTGTTTCCTTGAACTAGCACTGCCTGCAGTTCTACCTTGACTCCTAAAGCCTTAGTAATTCCCTGTTCCTGAACTAGCACTGCCTGCAGTGCTACCTTGACTCCTGAAGCTTTAGTAATTCCCTGTTCCTGAACCAGCACTGCCTGCAGTGCTACCTTGACTCTTGAGCCTTAGCTCAATTCTTGTTCCTGCCCAGCACTGCCTTCTATGCTACTTTGTTTTCTTGATTCCTTAACCTGCACTATTCTAGTATACCCTTGTAGCCTCCCCTTCTGTATATCATTTTCCAGTCCCTGCCTTTCTTCCCATTTTTTTGGTTCCAGTTCTATTTTGCTGTCTTTCTATTCTGCTGTCTTGCTTCTGTTACCTTGTATGTTTGTTACCTGCTTTCTGCCAAGTGTGCCCTGTGATTTCCTTCCTTTCCTGTTAAGCACTCCTCCTTGCCTATTGTGCTTGTGTTTAGTTCTACCCCCTTGCTGTTACTGCCTTGCGTGTTCCTGTTTGATCGCCAGGATCCGTGGGCACAGCTGACTACCTAGGTGGTGTTTCTTGTTCACTGTGAGTATTGTCCTATAGTTACATTTATAACCTCACATAGGTATAAGCTCCACAGACCCTGCCTTTGCAAGCATATCCTATATGTGGGTATTTGCAGTCAGTATCTGTAACAGCAATTGTGGGTGAGAAACTTACTGAGCTTCAGTCTTACCGTGTGGAGCTCCTGAGTGCTTTACCCCACACTCACCTTTATTGTTAATGTTGTTTCATATATAGGTCTTGCACATTCGTCCTGGGTGTAGTTATTCTGAATGCTAAATTGCCTCGTGAGTGCCCTTCCTTTCTGAGTCTTACCCATCTTGTTCACTTGTACAGGCTTCCCCTTTGGATCCCTTTTTCTCCTCTGACTCCCTGTGTGATCCTGGGCAGCGCTGTACTACTCTTTCTGTGCACTGTACGTTTTCTACCCAGTTCCCAGTCCTTGCCCAAGTCCCTGACTGTGTTCCTGACATAGTCCCGGACAGTCCCTGACAGTTCCTAGCTAGAAAGTAAAGACATTCTATGCACCCCTACCCTGCCATGTTCAATAGCACTTTGTTGTGCTAGCCCGAATTGCCATAAGCTACTACTAACGGTGATTATTTTGTTTCCCTTAAGCTTTGTGAGGAGACTTTCTATCTTTATGCCGATTCTAGCTACTGCTGTGATTCATTCCTTCTACCTCTTTTAACGGTAGCTACTGCAGCTATTAGGAGACTTGGCTGGGTTTCCAGAACTAGGTGCCTATTTACAAGGCCCTTGCACTGCCGGTGTGTCAATTTTAATATGGGATAAAGTGAAGTACTGGTGGCGCAAGGGGCTTGTAAATAGCCCCTTACTCTCTATGGGGAGTTCGACCTTTTCATAGTTGTCAGCCTTTTGCTCCAAAATTCATACTTGCTGTTTTTCAAACAGAACTCTTTATGGGTTCTTGCTTCTTCAAACTTCGCATCATTGACTGGACATTAAATGCTGTAAGTTGATGATTATTTTTAGAAATGTATTTAAGTTGTGCTCCATTCTAATACGGTGGCAAAGATTCATCAACCCGAAGAGGCTTGGAATTTGGAGGTTTGCTTTATCAGTTTAAAGTGGAGTTACCTATTAAAAAATATTTAGGAGATTTCTGCACTCCCACAGATGACACTTTCCATCACTCAATCTGCTCTGGGGTCTGAGGGAGCTTGCATCCGGATCCCTCCCCTAGCCCCCATCTTGCCCAGAAGCATCTCTAGTGCACATTTTGGCCAGGGGCGTAACAAAGGCCACCGCAGCCCCCTTGATGCGGGGTCCTGAGCTCCATGGGGCTCCCTCAGCACAGTTGCCTGGCATGAGAGCTCTTGAGTGTGGTCGGTGAAGGCCCCCTCCATGTACTTCGCAGGGGGGCCCCCTCAAGCTTCGTTACGCCACTTATTTTGACAGAGAACATGGAGCAATACAAGAATCTGTGGCAAAAACCATTTCTACCCCTCCTTTCTGACCTTGTAGATCCGAACACAGCGGCCATCATTGTGCCAAGTGGCAGCATACATGGCTCTTGTAGGTACACACACGGGAGAGACGGGCACACACACAATTCAATACTTCACCTTGCGTAGCAGGTACCCTGATGTATATATACAAGGTCTTACATGTAGCATCTAGATTTTACACGTAAAACAATAGGCATAAGTGTAAAAATTCAAATGCATTTGTTGACTAACCGTGAACTTCACACAGTGCTAAATTTCAGCCGGCCGATGTAGGTTCGGGCCTACCTACAGTCGTTTTTGGGACTGGTGCTTATTTTGCCTCGACAACTTCGATCCAGAGCAAGTGAAAGAAAACCACAAAAAGGGGGGGAAAGAGGAAGAGAGACGGAAAAACAGTGGCACAGTGTGAAAGCAGGGATGAAAAAGAACCTGCTAGAGTGATCTAAAGTGGCAGGGCGCGTGCGGTGCTGAATTAAAGAGGCATGAGGTGCAATGAAAGCCATGCAGGCTTATTATTTGGAGCCCTGACCTTCGATAGCGCCGCCTCTGGCTTCTGAGTAACATTTTTGGCCAGGCACTTATTCTGTTACAAATTAAACACTCACTTCAGACCAAGGGTTTCATTCTCTGACCTGTAAAATCCTGGTTGCTAGTTGTGCAACCATTGAATACCGACACCACCGAGCCGCTCACACAATTCCAATTTTTTGATTCCAGAATGGGGCATAACATACTCATTGCATATGTTTTTCCATTCTGAGGTACCAAATCTTGGAATATGTGCTTATTTGCCCACATAATTTTCAACTGTTTTACCTGATCATACGTGTAAACACCTGCATAGTGCGCAATGAGCACTCAAGTTGTAATCTCCATTTAGTGCAAATAGCGGTTTATGTGCATGTCAGGATTTATTTGTGTGTCTGAGAACGAACTACAAGTTTTCAGTATATTTTCTGACAACTTTATTTTCTAATTTTTTGGTATGGTTTAAACACATCCTATAACAGTAACACTGAATGCACAACTTGCTTTGACTTTCATTGCACCTTGCACCTCTTCAGGGAAACTGTCAGCACTTTTCACTGAGCTGTCATTTGATTAACCTGCACTGACACAAGCCTTGACGGCATTGTAGTGGCGGGTAATCTTCACACAATGGAAGGTACCTGAACAATGTTCGCAATGTGTGGTATGCGGCTGACCCTTCATAGCATCTGCAGAGCGGGCTCCCTCACAAAGCACATAGCGCCGCATCTTTCTCATGGCCACACACTTGGAGGAATGCAGGACTGAATCTACTTTTAGCTGGTGCCTTTTTTGCTTTTAGACCTCCAGTTTAATAGATTTATGATTGAATTCTCAGGGCTATGGCTGCCCTTTGCTTTGACCAAGTAATTTGAAAGCATATCTTGTCACCTTGCCAAAGAATGAAATCACTTCTGTCCCAGGTATGTCAACTGACTCATCATGCCTTTCACTATTTCAGACATTCAAAGGTTAACTTCCTTCATTGGTTGGGTCCTTCACTGAAAACCTTAACTTCATTATGTTGCTTTTCCCTTTCATCCCTCCAACTCACTCATTTCCAGGTCACTCTGATCCAGAGTGTCTAACTTGCTCTCCAATTACTCAGTTTCCGTTTCAAATTTACACAAGAAATCAGAAGGACATTGACAATTCATATTAAAACTTTAAATTTGTCCCAATTTCAGCAACATTTTTCAGACCTGATTATAAGTTAAATTAAAATAGCCATTGGACCTCACTCCACCAACCTCAAAATTGTGTTTATTCGGCACGGGCGAACAAAAAATCTTGGCAGTAATCCATGACCGAAAAACCTACCAAAATTTGACCCTCAATATAAAACTTGGAAATACTGAGGCCCCTCCCCTTTCTTCCTCCAGTTTCAAAAGAGCCAGAAGAGAAAATAATTACAGTCCCCAAGTTCCTCAACATTTAAAGGATTGAGTAGGTAAGGTTGGAAATGCTTTTGATTTGTATAAATGGCATAAGAAGAGTATTTTTTTAATCAAATGTAAATTTGTCCTACTGGACTCACAAATCTAGTGTGAGCTACAGTTGGTTATGATATGGGTTCTCTTATTGGAAGGAACTAATAGTCTGTCCCAGGATCCGCATCCCCTTGCCAGTTTGAATTGTTGGTTGACGTGGTGGAAAGGGGTGGTGCCATTTCTAGTCAGTCTATGTGAGAAGGAAATTGATTTTTCAAGACCAGCCTGGTCCGCCTCTGAAGTTTAAAATGTTTGATTCAAAATTGTCTTTTGGTCTGAGAAAGACAATTTAAAAAGTAAGTCACAAAGCCCACCTGTGCTGATAATTATAGAAGTTTCTCAGCCAGGCGTATTAACGAGTCATAGGATTCACATCAACTCACTGGTGTAAGTTGCTGGTGGATTTGATAGGGGTGGGGCTACATTTCAGGACAGCCTACTGGAGAATCAAGGGTGTTTAAAGATACCCATTCCTGCCTCTAAAGGTCAAAACCCACAACTGAAAATTGCCTTTAGTGGATGGGAAAGGGAATCAAGAGTCAGTCACAAAGACCGCCATCTAACTAATTATATGAGCTCTTCAGTTAGCAGGAAGTAATAGAGTGTCACAGGAACCAGTTTGTAAAACAAGAGCAAAGCAAGATACATGCATAATTTTTCTTTGGTTGGTGGTCACATTTAATTGTAGCCCTACTTAATGGGAGAATTTCAGGCAACAAATCTGGTAAGCCAACTTGGGTGAAAAGTAGCTTTGCGTATGCTATTGATTCTGATGTAAGTGATCTTGGTCCTTTGTTACTAACTCTTTCAATTATTAAGCATGCGTCACACCTTGTTAAGGTTCCACTGGGAGAATTAGTTATGAATAGATTCAAATTAATTGGAATACATTATCTACTAAGGATATAAGTAAATGGCTTGAAGCAATCGATCATGATCCAATAAGTATCTTGTATTCTTGAATTTTATTTGCCTTGGAGAATTGACATAAAAGTATTGGGTTTTATTACTCAGTATTAACTTGTCTCAAATAGCCAATTAGTGAGTATCTTGTACAGGATACAAAGTCGTGCTGAGGTGTTTGAAAGTGCAGAAATGAATTTGATAAGGAAGGGACAAAGTATTGGCATTCTATACCAAGGTACCTGAATAACAGCAATTGGCATAAATTCTGAGCATATGTTGACTGTTCTTCAGGCATGCAGCTAAGTTGAAACAAAATTCATATGATGGGGGACGGTGGGGGATATGACTGGAAGGCCCCAACTCTATACCATATCAGATGATATTATTCTAATGGTAGTAGATAAACATCCATTTCGTGGACTTTACACCTTTACCAGTTATGGTATCTGTACTTTAGGACCTCTTCAGTCATGCTAAGTAATCTAGAGCCCAAGGCCAGGAAGGGGTTCCAGTCCTGTGCTATAAGAACAAGCCTGAGCTCTGGCCTAAATATTCCCTCATTATATTCAACCATTGCTTGAAGACGAAACCATTCCTCCCACTTGGTGATGCATTGTAAATTTGCATTGACAAAGCCATCTTTAGGACCTATTGGCTTTGCCAATGCTGTTTGCTAATGCTGTGCAACATTGACAAAAAGCATTTTTTGCAGATGCTGTGCAGCATCAGTCAAAATAAAAAAAGATGCAAACAAATGATAGCGACAATAAAGCCAACCTCTAGTAAACAACGGGCTGGCTGTAAGCCCAATGTAACTTTTGGTAAGCCGACACCAGCTCTTTCAGAAACAGACAGGGTTGAGAGTACCATGACCCTGTTTTCTCTATCAGCCCATTTCCCTTGCGCCGCTTCTACCACTGCCCCCCATATTTTAGCATATGTGGCTATTGGTGGTGATGGTGTAAGATGAAAAAAATACTGCTTCTGTTGGATCTTGTGCACAAGGATAGAGCAGAATGACAAAGGTAGAGGGTTGTGATGAGGTCGGCAATAACCAGTGGGGTGAGGTTGGTGAATGCTGATAGCA
Source organism: Calotriton arnoldi (assembly GCA_963921515.1). NCBI lineage: Eukaryota > Metazoa > Chordata > Amphibia > Caudata > Salamandridae > Calotriton > Calotriton arnoldi. The sequence goes on from CAWUFW010008398.1 coordinate 770,076, forward strand.
TCTTGCTGGGGGGAGAGTAGCCTGTTATGTACAGATGTGGTGGCAGGGGCAGCCCCTCTGCTAAGGCGGAGGAGCGTCGCCCCACTGTTCTCAGAGCAGGGAAAAGGAAAAATAAAATGATAATAACGTAGTTATTATCATTTTATTTTTGGTAGGTTCGGGGCTGGGTTGGGGCAGGCGGGGCTGGTAGCACAGTGCGAGAAGTGAGAGAAGTGGCTCATGCACATAAGTGCACATGACTGTTTGGCCGGCCGTCTTGGGCCGGCCAAACAGTCATGCGCGCTTTGCAAGTTCCCCACCAGACTGCAATGCACAGCCTGGTGGGGAACTGGGGTGGTGGAGTGAGCTGAAGAATGATGATGGATTAAACCCAGATCAGTTGACTGGGGGTGAGTGTTTGATTGGCTCAAACTTTCCGTCCATCATCCCCTTTTGTATCGCTTTGGTCGCCCTAGGTTGGCGGGGTATGCCCAGACGTGGGTCCCTTGCTCATTTTGCCACTGGATTCAAGCAAGCCTGGCTGATGACGGCTGAAATGCCAGAAACCGGTCCTAGGATGCTTGTTTCCGGTCCAGGGAAGACATGGCTTGGCAGTTCGGGCTGGACTGTTCCCATGAGGCACAGGGTCAGACTGATTTGCATATGGCCATGTCTGAACTGGGGTGGTGGAGTGAGCTGAAGAATGATGATGGATTAAACCCAGATCAGTTGACTGGGGGTGAGTGTTTGATTGGCTCAAGCGTTCCGTCCATCATCCCCTTTTGTATCGCTTTGGTCGCCCTAGGTTGGCGGGGGTATGCCCAGGCGTGGGTCCCTTGCTCATTTTGCCACTGGATTCAAGCAAGCCTGGCTGATGACGGCTGAAATGCCAGAAACCGGTCCTAGGATGCTTGTTTCCGGTCCAGGGAAGACATGGCTTGGCAGTTCGGGCTGGACTGTTCCCATGAGGCACAGGGTCAGACTGATTTGCATATGGCCATGTCTGAACTGGGGTGGTGGAGTGAGCTGAAGAATGATGATGGATTAAACCCAGATCAGTTGACTGGGGGTGAGTGTTTGATTGGCTCAAGCGTTCCGTCCATCATCCCCTTTTGTATCGCTTTGGTCGCCCTAGGTTGGCGGGGGTATGCCCAGACGTGGGTCCCTTGCTCATTTTGCCACTGGATTCAAGCAAGCCTGGCTGATGACGGCTGAAATGCCAGAAACCGGTCCTAGGATGCTTGTTTCCGGTCCAGGAAGACATGGCTTGGCAGTTCGGGCTGGACTGTTCCCATGAGGCACAGGGTCAGACTGATTTGCATATGGCCATGTCTGAACTGGGGTGGTGGAGTGAGCTGAAGAATGATGATGGATTAAACCCAGATCAGTTGACTGGGGGTGAGTGTTTGATTGGCTCAAGCGTTCCGTCCATCATCCCCTTTTGTATCGCTTTGGTCGCCCTAGGTTGGCGGGGGTATGCCCAGACGTGGGTCCCTTGCTCATTTTGCCACTGGATTCAAGCAAGCCTGGCTGATGACGGCTGAAATGCCAGAAACCGGTCCTAGGATGCTTGTTTCCGGTCCAGGGAAGACATGGCTTGGCAGTTCGGGCTGGACTGTTCCCATGAGGCACAGGGTCAGACTGATTTGCATATGGCCATGTCTGAACTGGGGTGGTGGAGTGAGCTGAAGAATGATGATGGATTAAACCCAGATCAGTTGACTGGGGGTGAGTGTTTGATTGGCTCAAGCGTTCCGTCCATCATCCCCTTTTGTATCGCTTTGGTCGCCCTAGGTTGGCGGGGGTATGCCCAGACGTGGGTCCCTTGCTCATTTTGCCACTGGATTCAAGCAAGCCTGGCTGATGACGGCTGAAATGCCTGAAACCGGTCCTAGGATGCTTGTTTCCGGTCCAGGGAAGACATGGCTTGGCAGTTCGGGCTGGACTGTTCCCATGAGGCACAGGGTCAGACTGATTTGCATATGGCCATGTCTGAACTGGGGTGGTGGAGTGAGCTGAAGAATGATGATGGATTAAACCCAGATCAGTTGACTGGGGGTGAGTGTTTGATTGGCTCAAGCGTTCCGTCCATCATCCCCTTTTGTATCGCTTTGGTCGCCCTAGGTTGGCGGGGGTATGCCCAGACGTGGGTCCCTTGCTCATTTTGCCACTGGATTCAAGCAAGCCTGGCTGATGATGGCTGAAATGCCAGAAACCGGTCCTAGGATGCTTGTTTCCGGTCCAGGGAAGACATGGCTTGGCAGTTCGGGCTGGACTGTTCCCATGAGGCACAGGGTCAGACTGATTTGCATATGGCCATGTCTGAACTGGGGTGGTGGAGTGAGCTGAAGAATGATGATGGATTAAACCCAGATCAGTTGACTGGGGTGAGTGTTTGATTGGCTCAAACGTTCCGTCCATCATCCCCTTTTGTATCGCTTTGGTCGCCCTAGGTTGGCGGGGGTATGCCCAGACGTGGGTCCCTTGCTCATTTTACCACTGGATTCAAGCAAGCCTGGCTGATGACGGCTGAAATGCCAGAAACCGGTCCTAGGATGCTTGTTTCCGGTCCAGGGAAGACATGGCTTGGCAGTTCGGGCTGGACTGTTCCCATGAGGCACAGGGTCAGACTGATTTGCATATGGCCATGTCTGAACTGGGGTGGTGGAGTGAGCTGAAGAATGATGATGGATTAAACCCAGATCAGTTGACTGGGGGTGAGTGTTTGATTGGCTCAAACATTCCGCCCATCATCCCCTTTTGTATCGCTTTGGTCGCCCTAGGTTGGCGGGGGTATGCCCAGACGTGGGTCCCTTGCTCATTTTGCCACTGGATTCAAGCAAGCCTGGCTGATGACGGCTGAAATGCCAGAAACCGGTCCTAGGATGCTTGTTTCCGGTCCAGGGAAGACATGGCTTGGCAGTTCGGGCTGGACTGTTCCCATGAGGCACAGGGTCAGACTGATTTGCATATGGCCATGTCTGAACTGGGGTGGTGGAGTGAGCTGAAGAATGATGATGGATTAAACCCAGATCAGTTGACTGGGGGTGAGTGTTTGATTGGCTCAAGCGTTCCGTCCATCATCCCCTTTTGTATCGCTTTGGTCGCCCTAGGTTGGCGGGGGTATGCCCAGACGTGGGTCCCTTGCTCATTTTGCCACTGGATTCAAGCAAGCCTGGCTGATGACGGCTGAAATGCCAGAAACCGGTCCTAGGATGCTTGTTTCCGGTCCAGGGAAGACATGGCTTGGCAGTTCGGGCTGGACTGTTCCCATGAGGCACAGGGTCAGACTGATTTGCATATGGCCATGTCTGAACTGGGGTGGTGGAGTGAGCTGAAGAATGATGATGGATTAAACCCAGATCAGTTGACTGGGGGTGAGTGTTTGATTGGCTCAAGCGTTCCGTCCATCATCCCCTTTTGTATCGCTTTGGTCGCCCTAGGTTGGCGGGGGTATGCCCAGACGTGGGTCCCTTGCTCATTTTGCCACTGGATTCAAGCAAGCCTGGCTGATGACGGCTGAAATGCCAGAAACCGGTCCTAGGATGCTTGTTTCCGGTCCAGGGAAGACATGGCTTGGCAGTTCGGGCTGGACTGTTCCCATGAGGCACAGGGTCAGACTGATTTGCATATGGCCATGTCTGAACTGGGGTGGTGGAGTGAGCTGAAGAATGATGATGGATTAAACCCAGATCAGTTGACTGGGGGTGAGTGTTTGATTGGCTCAAGCGTTCCGTCCATCATCCCCTTTTGTATCGCTTTGGTCGCCCTAGGTTGGCGGGGTATGCCCAGGCGTGGGTCCCTTGCTCATTTTGCCACTGGATTCAAGCAAGCCTGGCTGATGACGGCTGAAATGCCAGAAACCGGTCCTAGGATGCTTGTTTCCGGTCCAGGGAAGACATGGCTTGGCAGTTCGGGCTGGACTGTTCCCATGAGGCACAGGGTCAGACTGATTTGCATATGGCCATGTCTGAACTGGGGTGGTGGAGTGAGCTGAAGAATGATGATGGATTAAACCCAGATCAGTTGACTGGGGGTGAGTGTTTGATTGGCTCAAACGTTCCGCCATCATCCCCTTTTGTATCGCTTTGGTCGCCCTAGGTTGGCGGGGGTATGCCCAGACGTGGGTCCCTTGCTCATTTTGCCACTGGATTCAAGCAAGCCTGGCTGATGACGGCTGAAATGCCAGAAACCGGTCCTAGGATGCTTGTTTCCGGTCCAGGGAAGACATGGCTTGGCAGTTCGGGCTGGACTGTTCCCATGAGGCACAGGGTCAGACTGATTTGCATATGGCCATGTCTGAACTGGGGTGGTGGAGTGAGCTGAAGAATGATGATGGATTAAACCCAGATCAGTTGACTGGGGGTGAGTGTTTGATTGGCTCAAGCGTTCCGTCCATCATCCCCTTTTGTATCGCTTTGGTCGCCCTAGGTTGGCGGGGGTATGCCCAGACGTGGGTCCCTTGCTCATTTTGCCACTGGATTCAAGCAAGCCTGGCTGATGACGGCTGAAATGCCAGAAACCGGTCCTAGGATGCTTGTTTCCGGTCCAGGGAAGACATGGCTTGGCAGTTCGGGCTGGACTGTTCCCATGAGGCACAGGGTCAAACTGATTTGCATATGGCCATGTCTGAACTGGGGTGGTGGAGTGAGCTGAAGAATGATGATGGATTAAACCCAGATCAGTTGACTGGGGGTGAGTGTTTGATTGGCTCAAACGTTCCGTCCATCATCCCCTTTTGTATCACTTTGGTGGGGAACATGCACAGGCTCATAGTCCCCGTCTGAGCGCCGAACTACGGCGCTCAGACCAATCACAACACTGTGATTCCTGTTTCCGGGACTTGCCGGAGAAGCGGAGAGCTGACGGTGAAGATACGGCAGCTGTGAGGAGGTAAGTGTTTTAAAAAAAAGTTTGTTCTCCCCTGCCACCACCCCTCGCCCCACCACTCCCGTTCCCTGACAGCCACTACTGTGTGGGGGTGAGTGCATTGCTGTCTGGCACTGGGGAAAGTGAAATGAGGTGACCATTACGAGGTGGGCAGAGTTGTCTGACGTCTGATCTTTTCCTGAGGTGGTTCCAACTCTTAGGTTTTATCTTGAGCAACAATGCATAGCCCCTGTTCACCAGGAAGACTGGGGTCATTACCACCACCACACTGGTGAATTACCTTCTGCCATATTTAGAGATCTCTTCCTGCCTGGCACAGATCTCTGTGCCTTCAGAGAAGCTGCCAAAATGGCAACACCTCTCAACGCATTGTAAGTTTGCTTTGCTGCTGCCATGTTCCATGCAGCTGCTCAGCAAACCTTTTTGTTTTTCAGTAACAAACTCCCAAAGCTGGAGTTTTTATGTGAAAAACAAACAACCTAATAACCCTGACACTCTATAAATGTTATCCCACTATGTGGGGATCATTGAAATTTATTTCTGTTCAGAACTAGGTCTGAGTTACGTAGACCGACAATCCAGTTTCTGTCAGGTTGTCAGTCTAAGGTTTTTACTGGCATAGTCAGCAGGGCTCTGCCGCAGAAACGGTTCGCCTGACTCTAATAGAGTAGGTGGACCATCAGTTTAGCATACAGGGTACTCCACCACACTTCTGGCATTAGAGTAGGTGGACCATCAGTTTGGCATACATTGCACTCCACCACACTTCTGGCAGAGAAACATGTCTGCACAACTGTAAATAACCTTCTCAGTCCTCTATCCTGTGCTCTGACATTTTAATTTGTGCAGTCTCCTGCTCGTGGGATCTGTGACCATCATGGTGGGAAAGTCTTCTGAAACAAGACTGTTGATTTGTATCAACTCATTTCAAGGTACTGTTGTGTAGAGTGAAGTTGGACACAGCTCTTAGCAGATCCCTGTTCAGATCATTATCAGCTCCCAAATCCATGCAATGTCGTACGCTAACAAGAACACGCACATTTAAATATAAAATAAATTGCTAAAATTGAACTTAAATTACTTTCTCCATTTTCCCTCCCAAAAATCTCTGGCGTTCTGTTTATCATTTAGACAGACAGTGTAAGTTCTTGGAGAGTCTGGTGGGCCTGGGGGTGATAAGGGTCTATTACCTATGCTGAAAGGTTGGAGCACCGGCCATGTTGGATTGTTCCCCTCCAGCATTTTGATGGACTATACCCACCGTTTTGTTAATATTAATGCTCCTCTGGTGGCTTATGGGGTTTTGTGGGCTTGTTAAGCTCCGGGGGTTGCTACTAGCACTTATGTGATGCAGTAGATCCACTGACGGGATAGTTCCCAGAGTTGATGGCTGTTTCACTGAGTAGATCTGTAGAAAGACGAGCATTAGAGGATAAGGAGCAGATTGTAAAGGAAGAGGGAGAATAGGAGGGAACGACGTTGTCAGTAGATTTGTTTATGTTCAAGATTGTGCCAGGGTTCACTGGCAGAGCGGGCTCTCTCAGGCCCTGGAACAAACTATCAAGTAAACATAAAAAGTTCCTGGCAGAGCACTGGTGCCAGAATTACATGGGGATGGGCTTCAGAGTAGGGTTGAGATGCATTGGAAGAATTGCTTGTTTTGACACTAACACTTGCTCAAAAGGGGAAGAGATGCTGCACGCTATTGAAATTCATGGAAAGTGGGGTTTTTAGATGCTTTGGTCCAGAAGGAGAAAGGGAAGAACTACAGATTGGTTTCCAAGTATATAGGAAGAGCTGTCTGTGTGGGTCCTCCACCTTTGCAGCAGCTGGAAGGCTTCAAGTCTAGAGTAAAATTGTTTTTGTCAATGCTTCCTACAGGGGCAGTCAAGTGGAGTAGGAGTAGAGGGGGTGAGAGTTTCTTCACTGAAAAAGCAGGTGCTGAAGCTTTAGGCTAAGCTTGTGGAGCGCTGACAGATCTGCTTGTCTGAAATCTGGTACTAGAATCATAATCTAGCACTGTATGAGGATCACCGTTGGAAGTGCTTGGTAGAGATCTCCTACTATTAGCAACCGCGAAGCTTTAGATCCTAATTGAGGCGCATTGAAGGAGCCTCCCAGAACTGCTTGGTAGTTGAAAGACCTGTGTAAGAACTGCAGACCGGCTTCGAAGACATTGGCAGAAATGCTTGTGAGGCCATGACTGAGGTGTACTGAAAAACCTGCAAGTGATGGCGTGGATTGTCGAATAGCAGATAAAGGGATTGGAAGTAAGGACTGAGGTCGATTGGCAGAAATGCTTGTGAGGTCATGTATGAGGTCTATTAACAAACCTGCAAGTGATGGCTTGGATTGACAAATAGCAGATGAATGGATCCACAGACACCAGCACCTGCTTCCACGAAGAAACTGGACCAAAATCACCGACGACCAGCTCACCTCCTCACTCAACAACTCCACCCCAACCATCACGGAAAATGACGACCCCAACACCGCAGCCCGAACCCTGCATAGATGGATCTCGGACAGCACCAACACCATAGCCCCCCTCAAGAAAAACAACAATACCCGCGCCAAGAAAGCCAGGTGGTTTACCACCGAACTTCGAGAGTCCAGATGCACATGCCGCCACCTCGAAAAGGCCTGGAGGAACACCAAATCCACAGAAGCCCACAACAACTTCAGAGCCGCCACCAACGCCCACCATCAACTCATCAGAGAAACGAGGAAAAAAGCGATTGAAGACAGAATCTCCACCCATGCGCAAAACAGCAAGGAACTCTTCAGCATCATCAAGGAGTTCGCCCAACCCACCAGCGAGTCTACCGACATCCCTCCCTCACAAGACCTCTGCGACAAACTCAGCACCTTTTTCCACCACAAAATCAAGAGCATCTACGACAACTTCGACGAAGACAACCAACACACTGAACCCTCACCAACCACCCCGATACCCGGAAACCAGCGATTGACGACTGGACAGCCCTCACCACCGAAGACACACTGAAGACAATGAAGTCAATCCACTCAGGGGCCCCCACGGACTCCTGCCCCCACCACATCTTCAACAGAGCCTCCGACACCATCGCACCCATGCTCCGCCACACCATCAACCGCTCCCTGGTGACCGCCTTGTTCCCCGACGACTGGAAACACGCCGAGGTAAACCCCCTCCTAAAGAAACCCTCAGCGGACCCCACCGACCTCAAAAACTACAGACCCATCTCCCTGCTCCCGTTCCCAGCGAAAGTCATCGAGAAAGCCATCAACAGCCAACTCGCCACATTCATTGAAGAACACAACATCCTCGACTCCTCCCAATCCGGCTTCAGAAAAAACCACAGTACGGAAACCGCCCTCCTCGCCGCAACAGACGACATCCGCACCCTACTGGACAAAGGCAAAACAGTAGCCCTCATCCTCCTCGACCTATCAGCGGCGTTCCACACAGTCTCCCACCGCACCCTAATACACAGACTCTACGACGCAGGAATCCAGGACAAGGCCCTTGACTGGATCCGTTCCTTCCTCTCCGGCAGGACGCAGCGGGTCAGACACCCCCCTTTCCTCTCGGACCTCACACCTACCACCTGCGGAGTCCCCCAGGGCTCCTCCCTCAGCCCGACGCTCTTCAACGTCTACATGGCTCCACTTGCCCCCATCGTCAGAACCTACGGACTCAACATTGTGTCATACGCAGACGACACCCAGCTCATCCTCTCCCTATCCAACGAGCCCAACACCGCCAGACTCAACTTTCGAGAAGGCATGGAAGCCGTCGCCAAATGGATGAAAAACAGCTGCCTACAACTAAACACCAACAAAACAGAAGTACTCATCATGGGCCCAAACCCCAATGCCTGGAGCGACACCTGGTGGCCCTCTGCCCTCGGAAACCCGCCAACCCCCACAGACCACGTACGCAACCTGCGAATCATCCTGGACTCCGAGCTCAAAATGGACCGCCAGATCAACTCTGTCTCGTCTTCCTGCTTCCACACCCTCCGCCTCCTTCGTAAGACCTTCAAATGGATCCCCCTCGAACACCGAAAGACTGTCACTCATGGCCTGGTCACCAGCAGACTCAACTACGGCAACGCACTCTACGCCGGAATAAACAAAAACCTCACCCGCAAGCTACAGAACATCCAGAACGCTGCCGCAAGACTGGTCCTCAACCTGCCAAAACACTGCCACATCTCCCAGCACCTGCGCACACTCCACTGGCTCCCCGTTGAGGCGAGAATCACCTTCAAGATGCTCACCCAGGCACACAAGGCCCTCCAAGGCACCGGACCAGCATACCTGAACAGCCGACTCAAATTCCACGCACCCCAAAGGACCCTACGATCAGCCCAGCTCTCCTACGCCGTGGTCCCCCGCACCAGAAAGACCAGATCGGGAGGCCGCTCTGTGAAAAGCAGCGAGTCTCCTGAGATCCCCAATGCTGCCCGGCGCAAGGTCACCTTTAATCCACTTTGGATTCGCTATCTAAAATAACGAGGCAGGCGCTGGAAGCTGGAAGGCAAGAAAAAGGTTTATTACTCTTAGAGGAGACCACGTCAACTGCTGACACCAGGATGTCTTCAGGGAGGTGTTCTACTGGCAATGCTTTTGGCTCTTCCTTTTATACAGGTTTTACACAATGTATTTGTTTCATTTATCATGGTTACAAGCTTGGAGTCTCCGCCCCAGGCAGGTTGTCACACAAGCCCGACATTGTTTCATCAGCATGGTTACACAAGCCCAACATTATTTCATCAACATGGTTACACAAGCCCAACATTAACTCTCCTCCCACCCAGGTCAAAAACAGACAATTTAATTGCAGCTGGACCTTGCTTCAGGGTCTAAACACAAGTGAGACCGGCCAGATCTAAGAGTCCGTTCTGTTGATAAAAACAGGTCCCATTGTTTGGCAAAAACAAGTCTTGCTGTGTGCAGTGCAATAAACCATGCTTGCAAGAGTCTGTTTGGTATTTGTAACCTGTTTGTGCAGGGATGAGAGGAAAGACGAGTTTGAGGCAGCAGGTGATGTTGATGTTTGTCGTGGAAATAGTTTATAGCCCCCAGCACACATATCAGGTTTGGTCAGAGAGTCAGAAGGCTGCTAGAGGACAGGGTGAATTGAAGGTGACCAACAGAGTACAAAATGGCTGTGGTCAATCAGAATGACTGTAGTTTAAGTGCACGTAGGAACTTTCATCAGACAAGATGGCGCAGAATGTTCATGATTGTCGTTTTGTTCTTAACAGTCGCCCCTTTGAACATAACTAGCCATCTCGTCAGTCTATTTCGATCTCCATAATGTCCTGTATTTCTTGTTCATACATTACTCTCATTTTTGTTAACTGAGTGTCCATATTCTTAGGGCGCAAGGCACTTATGCAAAGAGAACACAAAGGTGGTATACAGTGTACACCCAAACAGCAACCACATATTGCCAATACTGGGACCAAGAGAAACATTGATATTTTCCAACCCCAGTCCTTCAAGATGCCCCAAAGCCAACTTCCAATTGTCCAAGTCTCTGATCCTTGATGAATTTCTGAAGACAGTCTGTGGAGATGTTCGATTGCTTCAAAGACAGAGGGTGAATTATCAGGGATGTATATGCAGCAACTGGCACCAATGATGCGACATGCTCCTCCACGATCCGCTAGTACCACGTCCAGGACCATGCGGTTTTGTAGGGCCACCAGACGGACCGCTTGAAGCTCGGCAGTGTTGTTTTTGAGGATGCCAGCTGTGACGTTCAGGGCGGTTTCTACCGCTTGAGACAGATGTCTGATGGCTCGGCTGTTTGCCATCAGACCCCATAGCGGGACGAGCCCTTTTGCTGCGTCAACGAACTGTGATGCGGCAGAGTCTGCTTGATCAGTGTCTTTAGAACGCTTTTCTCGATGATGCTCTGCAGGGGCTGTGTAGGTCGGTGGCAAAACAAAAGCGATGTAGCAAGTGCCCCCCAGTTTCTTGGGAGCCAGGTGTAGGCTTTGGTTCCACAGACAAAGTACATATTGGGTGATGCAACAAATGCTGGAGGGTTGGCAGTGTTCAAAGTCCTTACAATGTTACAAGTGCTGTGACCCACATTCTTAGTCCCACGGCCTTCAATGCATACAAGGCCAGAGACGTTCACCACAGATAGGGCCACAGTCAGTGTTGCAGCAGTTCTTTTCTTCAGGTAGGAAAATGTGGCTCTGACAGGATTATTGAACACTTGTATTTTCACTCGTTCTTTGGAGGGGACATTCATTGGGAATGTCGTATTGGAGGTGTGAGGGCAAAGGGAGCTGCTGTTCTTCCTGTTTGGTTTAGCCAGAACTCGTTGTAGAACTGAGCGATTGTCCCATCGGAAGTGGCATTGTCTTTGTAACTTTCTTGTAGGAGCATCATCCAGGCAAGGCAAGATCCATGAACAGAAAAGGGTGAAGGGATGAAAGGGATGGAATGTTCAGTGGCATGTGGTAGCAGCCCACAGACCCAACAGTTAGTGGCATTGGTGGCAAGATTGTGCTGGTGCAGCATCTGTACGAAAGAATTATTCCAGAATTCTTTGCGTTGTTCTCGGAGATGTGGCGGTAGTGATACCAGGTAGTGTTCTTTCTTTGTGATTGGTTGCATGGTTGGTGACAATGTTCTGTATGCAGGTGCATTCTCTTCAATGATCCAGAGTGTGACCATTAGTAGGAGGCAGGTGAGAAATGCAGCTACAAGTGCAATTGTCTTTGTACTGTGCAGTTCAAAAGTCTTGGTGTCTTTGCGGTGGCTTTGCAGGTGTTCCGTTTCTTCCATCATCTTCGAGGAGCTCACCAACTGTTAGGACCACAGACTTTTGTCTGGTGTTTTTCCTGGTAGCGTTGTTTGGCTGTGCTACCGATCTGAGACTCTGACTCAGTTAGTGGCCTGGTTGTTGGAGCTCCCCCTTTTTGTCGATCTTAGGTTGTACCCTTCCTTGGATGGCACCGTGGGGTCGGGAAATTCAGACAGTTGGAGGGTGTCTTCTTGTGGGTAGCAACTCAGAGCTGGTCGGTCTTTTGCGAGTACTTCCTCTTGCACCTCCACCTCTTCACAGGTTGCCAGCGTTGGAGGGACTTTCTTGCAGTGGTGGGCGTGCAGCCAATTTCTTTTTCCTTCCACTCGGAGGGCAGTTCGAGTGGTGATCAAGACTGCCAGGGGCCCGTCCACCTGGGCTCCAGATTCTTCGTTCTTTGGAAGTTGCGAACTAGGATGAAGTCCCCAGGCTTTATCACATGTCCTGGGCCCCTGGATACGTCAGGCAAGGCTTGCTGCACCTGTTGGTGGATAATTGTTAGCTCGTTTGTCAATTTATGCAGATAGTCTGACATTAATATGTTCGGGACATCGTTAATGGAGGTGGGTCTTGGTGCCGCCCAAATGTTCATAGGCCTGCCAAAGACCACTTCATACGGGGTCAGTCTGTGTTTGGTCGGGGTGGAGCGCATTGATAGCAATGCCAATGGAAGGGCGTCGGGCCATTTCAACCCTGTTGTGGCAACTATTTTGGCTAGCTTTAGTTTCAATGTTGCATTGTGTCTCTCTACCAGGCCCGCTGATTGCGGGTGGAAGACGGCATGGAATTTTTGTTTTACCCCCAACCCTTTCAGTATGTTCTGTATCACTTCGGCTACGAAGTGTGGGCCGTTGTCGCTCCATAAAATTCTGCAAAGGCCGTACCGGGGAAGAATTCTTTCAACAATACTTTTGCAGTGGCTATGGCAGTATTGTCGCGGGTGGGATATGCCTCCACCCATTTGCTAAAAGCGCACACAACCACCAGGACATATTTTAGACCATGGCATCTCTCTAGTTGGATGTAATCCATTTGAAGGACTTCAAAGGGGTGATCAGGGACTCCAAACCCTCCCCGTGGTACTACTGTCCCTTTCCCTGGGTTGTGTTGTAGGCATACTATACATTGTTGTACTAGGCGCTTTGCAGATTCTGTTATCTTGACATTATGCCATACTCTTGTGATTAGTTCAATCATGGGGGTGGAGCCTATGTGTGCTGGTAAATGTGCCATGGTTAATATGGGGATGAGGTAGGCATTGGGTAACAGCCATTTATTTCCGTCTTTAGTTCTCCAGCAATCTTCCTCGTCTTTTAGTCCCACCTTTTCCCACTCGGTCAATTCATCTTGTGTGCCTGTAGTCTGTATGTCCCTTACAGTGGTCCTAGCATCCGTCCATTGTTCAGCTTGTGACCTGGTCACATACATTCGTGTCATAGTTCTGTCTTCTGCCGTGGCTCGGGCAGTAACGTCTGCTAGCACATTTCCCTGTCCAATGAGATCTGTCACTTTCCTATGTGCTTGGCATTTTATCACTGCTAGCTTTTGGGGAGGAGGACTGCTTCCGTCAAGGCGGAGACTAAATCTCCATGCAGGATGGGTGTACCGTGTGAAGTCAGGAACCCTCTTTCTTTCCATAGAATCCCGAAATGGTGAACCACCCCGAAGGCGTATTGGCTGTCGGTGTATATGTTAACTGTCGTGCCAGCTGCTAAAATACATGCTCGTGTGAGGGCAATGAGTTCTGCTGCCTGGGCGGAACGTTGGGCAATACGGGCTGTTTCTAGAATGGTTCGGGCTGTGGTGACAGCGTATGCAGCTGAGGTGGTGCCGTCGGGGAGTTTGATGCACGAACCATCCACCCATAGTTCTCCATCTGGCTCTAGAAAGGCGGTGTCTCTGAGGTCTACTCTACTTTTTGTTTGTTCATCGGTTAGTGTCACACAGTCGTGTAGTGGAGCCACGTTAGGATCGTTCTCGGGTAGGGGTAACAGCGTGGCTGGATTGAGGGTGGTGCATCGCTTTAGGGTAATGTGCGGTGCTAGCAGGGTCAACTCATATCCTGTCAGTCGGGCGCTAGTCAAGTGTTGGGTTTTGGTCTGGTTCAGTAGTGTGTCGACTGCATGGGGTACTAAAACAGTGACTGGATTGGAGAGCACTATTCCTTCGCTCTGGCGTATTGATACTGCTGCAGCTGCCACAGCGCGCAGGCACGCTGGCAGTGCTCTGGCTACTGGATCGAGGGTGGCAGAAAAATATGCACAAGGGCGTTGTTTGTGACCAATTGATTGTGTTAGGACAGACAATGCACATCCCTCCCTTTCGTGTGTGTAGAGGAAGAATGGTTTGGAGTAATCTGGGGTTCCTAGGACTGGTGCTGAGCAAAGGGTATTGCGTAGTTCTTTAAAGGCTGTCTGGCATTCGGGGGTCAGGGGAGAGGTGAGGGGATGTCCTTAGCTAGGAGGGAGAGAAGGGGTTTGACAATGAGGCTAAAGTTCGGTAACCACTGTCTGCAAAACGAGGTGAGGCCTATCAAAGAGCGGACTTGCTTCTGATTTTTGGGGACAGGGGTGCCTAGAATTGTCTGGATCCTGTCAGGCGTGAGTTTTCTCCTTCTTTTGATAAAAGGTGACCCAAATAGGTCACTTGTGATTTACAGAACTGCAGTTTCTTTCGGGAGACCTTGTGACCATTCTCAGCAAGGAAATGGAGTAGTTTGATGGTGGCTGTGACGGCTATTGGTATGGTGTCTGCTGCTAGAAGGATGTTGTCTACATATTGTATTAGTGCCACTCCATCTGGCAATTGTATGGCGTCCAACTGTCTTTTAAGCGCCTGGCTATAGATATTTGGGCTCTCAGTGTACCCCTGAGGTGCTCTACAAAATCTATACGAACGGGAATTTAGGGTAAATTCAAAAGATAGCGGCTGTCCTCGTGTATAGGTATGGAAAAGAAGGCGTTCTTGAGGTCGATCACAGTGAAGGTGGTGGCAGTGGAGGGGATTAAAGTCAAAATTGTCGTGATGTCGGAAACTACTGGGTATTGTGGTACTACGATTTTGTTTACCTCCCGCAGGTCAATGATGAAGCGGTAGGCTTTCCCATCTCCCTCTCCCTGTCTCTTTACAATCGGTAGTATGGGACTGTTACAAATGTTGCTCACTACTTCCTCTACCACCCCTGCCTCTACCAAAGAGTGTATGATCTCTGTTAGTGCTTTCTCACCCTCTGGCGATATTTTGTACTGCGGTACCTTCGGTGAGGCTTGCGTCCTGTCGTATTGTTACGTGTACTGGGTCAATCATCATTCGTCCTACGTCTGAATCAGCCCTAGCCCATAAGTGTGATGGCAAAGTGTCCAGTAGGGATGTGTCAGTCTCAGGGATGGAAAACATGTGCTGAAAAGGGTTCTCTCTATGGCGTTGGGGGTTGTCATACAGGATGACACGCACTCCGTCTGGTGAGCATCTGATAGTCGCATGGAAGTGTTTCAAAAGGTCGAGGCCCATAACGGCGTCTGGGGTGTTAGAAGAGAGGAGGAATGTCATTTCGACGCCATTGCTGTCAAGATTAAAAGGGATGGGTCGGGACAAAGGGTTGGTGGAGGGCGTACCATCAAATCCTATTGAGGTCACATGTGAGCCTGACAAGGGTGCCCTTGGAATCAGTCGTTTGGATAGTGCACTACGTGTTGCTCCTGTGTCTACCAAAAATGGCGACCTTGTGCCCAGGACCTCAGCGGTAACATAAGGGCCTTGCTGATCAACGCAGAGCTCGACTGGATCCCTTCCTTGCCCCTGGCTGTCCTATGCAAAGTCGTACGTATTGTCATAATCTGTCTGTTGGTACTGATTCTGTCTGGGATGGTCAAATGCGTTCATTCTTCCTGGCCTTTCCTCGCTTGCTTCACTCGCGTACCCTCTTCCACGTCCTCTTCCTCTCTGTCCACTTGCTATTTCCCTCGCCCCTCTGCCCCTAGCAGCTCCTAACAAAGCCGGGCATTGGGATTTCCAGTGTCCATATTTTTGCAAAATGCACATTGATCCTGTCCTAGGTCTTGGCGTCCTACATATGATGTAGATGGATTGTTCCTAGGGGGCTGTACTCTAGGGGTATTCTGCTGGTTTCCTCCCCTATATTGCTCCCTTCCTGTATTCGCCCCCTGGAGTTGTGCTATCATTACCCTTTCCTTCAAGTCCTTCTTTTTCCTTTCTGTAGCCCTGTCATTTTCGTTTCTCTGATGCTCGTAGTACTGGGCCATTTGGAGAATGGCCGTCGGTTTAGATGCTGCCCAACTACTTTCGCTGGCTTGTAGTTTCTGGGATACATCTGGCAGTAATCCTTTGACGTAGTTCTGCACAAATAAGTGGTGTCCGGTTGCGGTGGACATGTCTTGTCCACTGTAATCAGAGAACACAGTTTCAAATCTGGAGAAGTACTCTGAGACGTCCTCTTGTGGTTTCTGGCGGCATGCGGTTACTATGGACCAGTCTATCTTTTTCTCTGGGATCAGCGTTTTCACTTTCTGCACTATTTTGTCAGGGAGGTCTAATATTGCTTTAACTGGTTTTTGACCAGGGTTCCACTGTTTATCTAGTGTGTCGAGTTGTTCCCAGGTATGACCAAACAATTCGGTATGGTCTACTTTCCTAACCTGTTTCCACACATCTGCTGGCAAACATAACCCGAAGAACAAGTCTATGTCGGCAAGTGTCATTATTGTTGATCCCAGAGCGGTACCTAGCTCGGTGTAAAGGCGGTGGGGTTCTTTCGTAAATCCGGCAAAGATTTACGGAAGGTCAGGATGTCCTGTCTGTCCCATGGCTGATACACCCAATTGTAGACCACCCTTCCTCTAGCGTCTTGATGGTTTATATCGTCATTAGTCCCTTGTCCTCTAGGATGTATCCAGTAAGGGGCAGCTTCTTTTATTGGCATCATGCTATCTGTTTTTTCCACTGGGGGTCCTGCTACCTTAGTTGTCCTGTCCCTATCTATCTGTCCTTGTTCTATGAGGTGACGCAATACTTCTAGTGTGGATGAAAATAGTTCTGCAACATCGTTGTCGCCTTCATCTCCGATGTCTACCTTCCTGTAGAGAGCCACTAATCGCTCGGGCCCTACGTCTTGGTACTTCTCTTCATATGCAGTAAGGGTGTGGTAACAGAGACGTACAATAAAGTATCGTTTGCGGTTTTCAACATAGGAGTTGCATATGTCAGTTACATGCTCTTCTGTCTCCTTCCTATCTATGAGGGATTTAACTACTTTATCAATGCCTGCTCGCTCATTTTTACTTAATCGCGGGACCCTGGGCGCTCCTTTTCTTTTGATCCTACCTCTACTACTGTATCCTTTGATGAGGCATTTGGTGTGGGTGACTCGGTGGGAGCAGAGGCGGTGGAGACTGAGGCGATCGTGCCATCTCCGGCTATACTTTGGTGGTCCTGGCGTTGTACTATGGGATGAGTAGGGGCGTAAGGGGGTGGCATGTATATCATTGGGGGACCTAACAATAAATCATCATCTACCCCCTGTTTTGCTGGTAACTCGGGTAAAGAGTTAAGGGCGTTCTAACAGGGCATTGACCTGATATTTTTGATTCCTGTTCCTTTTTATCGATTTCCTTTTCTTTTAGTTCTTCTTCTAACTTTTTACAGGCTTGGTAAGCTGATTTTCGCGTTTCTTTATCTTGTCTAGCTTCGTCTCTTTTCTTTCGTTGAGCTGCCTCTTTTCGCCATAAACCAAAACTATCAAACATGGCTGGTCTAGCTTTCTTTTTGTGGAGAGCTAATTCTAACGTTTCTATTTTAGCGGGATCGAAAGATCCCGTCAGTGGCCACTGATTTACCCGGTCCTTCCTAGTGTACTTATGCCATAGTTTGCTATAAGCTACGGTGGCTAATCCATATTTCACGTACATGTCCTTGTTAGGGGTGCCTTCCGGCGGTGCCGGATGACTGACCTCTAACAAACGGTCCGGTCCAAAACAATCAAACAATCTAGAGAAAACAGGCATGACGTATTTAGCGGTCAAAATGAATATCTCAATTAATGTTAGACAAAAGTCTGCACTACCTGTCCTTCGCTGTCTGCAAAGAGAGAATATTCCTATTCTACGTTGTTTGCAAGCAGGGAATGTCTCAAATAACTCAAAAAGGAATACTAGTATTTCTATCAATCAATCAATTTAAGTCATGTTTTCTCACGACCTTACCCGGACCGTATGGACAGTTCTTCGTATTCCCCTTCCAGCGCCTGGTTGTCCTCTTACTCCAACAATGAATGCGGCGTTCCTGTAAGGCCCCAGTCAGGACCGCAGGTCACTCGAGAGAGGTCCGTTCGGAACCGGTGAAGTTCAGTCGATTGGCAGCCAGACGAGGGTCTCTTTCAGGCAGGTGCACTCCAATCATTTAGTCGTTCACTCCGTCGTTAGGACCTCTCTACTGGACCCACGTAGTCTCTGATGGGCCCTCCGTTGGGTCGCCAATTTGTGAAAAGCAGCGAGTCTCCTGAGATCCCCAATGCTGCCCGGCGCAAGGTCACCTTTAATCCACTTTGGATTCGCTATCTAAAATAACGAGGCAGGCGCTGGAAGCTGGAAGGCAAGAAAAAGGTTTATTACTCTTAGAGGAGACCACGTCAACTGCTGACACCAGGATGTCTTCAGGGAGGTGTTCTACTGGCAATGCTTTTGGCTCTTCCTTTTATACAGGTTTTACACAATGTATTTGTTTCATTTATCATGGTTACAAGCTTGGAGTCTCCGCCCCAGGCAGGTTGTCACACAAGCCCGACATTGTTTCATCAGCATGGTTACACAAGCCCAACATTGCTTCATCAACATGGTTACACAAGCCCAACATTAACTCTCCTCCCGCCCAGGTCAAAAACAGACAATTTAATTGCAGCTGGACCTTGCTTCAGGGTTTAAACACAAGTGAGACCGGCCAGATCTAAGAGTCCGTTCTGTTGATAAAAACAGGTCCCATTGTTTGGCAAAAACAAGTCTTGCTGTGTGCAGTGCAATAAACCATGCTTGCAAGAGTCTGTTTGGTATTTGTAACCTGTTTGTGCAGGGATGAGAGGAAAGACGAGTTTGAGGCAGCAGGTGATGTTGATGTTTGTCGTGGAAATAGTTTATAGCCCCCAGCACACATATCAGGTTTGGTCAGAGAGTCAGAAGGCTGCTAGAGGACAGGGTGAAATGAAGGTGACCAACAGAGTACAAAATGGCTGTGGTCAATCAGAATGACTGTAGTTTATGTGCACGTAGGAACTTTCATCAGACAAGATGGCGCAGAATGTTCATGATTGTCGTTTTGTTCTTAACAGCTCCTTCTCCTTCCTCGCGGCCAAAGCATGGAACGCCCTTCCGCTCCACCTCAGACAGACAACATCGCTCCCCATCTTCGCAAGAAACCTCAAAACCTGGCTCTTCGACAGACCCCTCCTTCATGGAATGGAACCTGCACCCCCCCACCCCTAGCGCCTTGAGACCCTTACGGGTGAGTAGTCGCGCTTTAACAAACCCCTGATTGATTGATTGAAGTAAGGACTGAGGTCGATTGGCAGAGATGCATTGTATGGCCATGATCAACAAGGACAAGACTACAGAAGTGGCTGCCAATTGGTGTATAAACTGTTGTCTTAGGTGCAAGACCATTGATTTGCGAAAGACCCAACTTCTCAGCCCTTCAGTGGGTATGTGACCAAAGTCTCAGAGTCCTTTTGTTAAGAAGGACTTGAATCATCTCAGTAAGAGCCATCTGCCTAAAAATATCAAATTACATATAAGGAAGTTACATCATAGCATATAAAAAGTCAACTTTTTGCCTCTGATTACCAAGCTTTTCTTTCTCTCTCTTAGGTGTAGCTACTTTTTCCAGTGTCAGGATGTCCTTACTGTGTGTCAGTGCGCTTTATATATACATCAGGATGCTCATGGCTTCAAATCTGTGGGTTTGTCCAACAAAGATGTCAATAACATGCTCCACCTGCAATCCACCGAACCCTGCTCCCGGGACATAATGGAAGGTAATGAGAGGTTCTGCAGGGCTCGTGGTCAGGGCACGTCCCCACCCAGCAGCACCAGCATACGGACTGCTAATACAAAGGACCTCACCTCTTGCCATTCGTGCTGCTCTGCATCACCAAGGCTCTGCACCCCTACTAGGGTTCAGTGGCATAGCTTGGGGGCCAAGGGCACAAGTGCAAGCAATGGAACTAGGCGCCCCCCAGCAGTTATTAAAATACTGCTATAAATGAGGTGCAGTGTGCCCAACACACTCCTGGACCCCGGTGTCACTGCACCTGCTACGCTAATGTCATTTACGTGACTCCAAGTTCCTCATTCTACTCGTCTTTCCTTCGAGCCTCAAAATTTCTACCCCACTCTCCTCTCATCTCCTTCATCCATTTTATGCTCTCGTCTCTATCCCCTTCCTCTGTCTCTATCTTTCTCTCTCTCATTTCACCTTCTTCGGTACCTCATTCATCCTTGTCTCCTTCCTCCCTTCTCTCCTTATTTCTTGTTCCTCCCTTCTCTCCTTATTTCTTGTTCCTCCCTTCTCTCCTTATTTCTTGTTTCTTTCTCTTCCATTTCTCTTGTTCATTTTGATCATCCTTCTCTTCTTTTCCTTTCTTGCTCAACCTTATTTCTTTTCCCATTCTGTCATCCTTTCCTGCCCTCCTACCCGTTCTTTCACCCTATCCTTTTCTTTCATCCCTTCCCGTATCTCTATCCTCTAAGTACCCATCCCCTTTGAAAGTAAACCCAGTCAAGCCCCTGGCATGCTCTGTGTTTATAAAAAAAAATCAGAACATGCAGTCTTTGAAATATCATCACCTGGTGCAGGGCAGACTGGGCCCCCTCCCACCTCTCTGCGAGACATACTGTATTCAGGATATGGGCTTTAAACGCTCCTCCCACCTCTGGGAACCTGTGCATTGACCCAGCTCTACCAATGGTAGCTCCCCCCTACCAGGAGCAGCCATGGACGTCATTTAGGGGTCTCCAGGGGTCGCACTGCGACCCCCCGCTTGCCCTTTGCTACCCCCTAACACTGCCTTTGCGACCCCTGGCCTCGGAGGTGGCAAATTCAGTGCCAGGAACACAGGGGTAGCTGGGGCTCCACTCTCTTTATTTTGTGTCAATTTTTTATTACGCTAATAGTGAATAAATAAAATATATCATTCACTAATAGTGTAATAAAAAATGGAGCACAATAAGCTGGAATATGCTGTTCCATGGCAGCTGAGGTAAGTAAAAAATGCTTTTAAATGTATGTTGTGTGCGTGCTTGCGGGTGAGAGTGTGTTTATGTGTGAGAGAGTGTATATGTGTGAATTTGTGTGTATGTGTAAGTATGTGTGTGTGAGTCAAAGTGGAGGTCAAAGGGCATGTGATGTCACTTCCGCTACCCCTGGCATTTCGGTGATTTGACGTCCATGGGAGCAGCTGTGAACTGGACAAAGCAGCATGACATCTCGCCCGTAGCTCCCAGAAGGGGCAATAAAATGCTGAGACAAGGGGTAGAGGGGGACTCGGTCACCCCTGCCCGGCAGATTGGTCCCCAACTTTAGGTTTACTTGCATTGAATACACCATGATAAAAAGGAGTGCAACTAATGTCTGATACCAGTGCTTAATTTGCAAAAAGAGAAAAAAAGTACCAGAGCCCAATATATACCTCAGAAGGATACTGCAGCTTGTACCTTTCAATGTCCCGGACAGAGCTAGCAACACTACCAGCTAACCATCATACTCTGACAACTGCGGCAATTTGGAGCATTCCAGGTCTCTCAAAGCAGTAAGAATTGCCTGATTGCGCTAGTGTTATGAATTTTTTAATATATAGTGAATTGTTAAACTCGCTACTCATGTTCACTGTTTAAATCTAGACTGACAGCCCCACCATCTGGTGAAAAGTCATAAAAATGTCCCACTGTTTAGAAACAAGTGCCGGTGCTCAGCCCTGGAAAAGACTGGCACAAGTTAAGCACTTGTTTAGTATTTGTTGAGGTGGCGAGCCATCCACGTTACGGGTATGGGCTTTTGTTTATCTGTGACTATGAATGTTGCACTGCTTCCCCTTGTGCATTTCACCTTCTGGACAATCACGTGCTGACCTGCAGACTGACGTGTCACAGTCTTGATTACTATTGGGCACCATTTTGTCACTACAGCCATTTCCGCTTGAGAGAGCATCCTTTTTCATGGACATATGTGCAGTAACGATAAAAGCAAGGCTTCCCTATGCACATGTAAACACCACAAATTACGCTGCTGGTGAAGTGCAAAAGCATACTAAGAGAAGAAGTCCTAATTAGTTGGAAGACTTCAGGGTGAAAATTATACTGCAGCGTTGAAATACTGTGAAAAAAACAAGGCGCGTTTGCTGAAAAGGAAAATGAGATTTCCCTCTTTATCTGCTCCCCGCCATTGCAGTCATTATTCTGTGAAGATGTCTCAAAGCATTTGTAGGCTTCCTATACAAATACCACAATAGATAGTCTGCTGAGTAGAAAGCACCAGCTGTAGTCAGACAGCAGCCTGGATGTCACACTGCAGAAAAGCACCAGCATGCAGCACATGAAAAAGCATCCTGTCTGAGGCGTTCAAGGCAAATGTACAGCTAATGCCCCTGAATACAATGGAACCCATGCAGGAGAATTGAACATGGGCCCAGTAAGACCTCTCATCTTTCAGCTAAACGAGGTTATCATCCCACGAGCAGAATAAACCTGAATCTTGCTTTGTATTGTAGCAGCAAAGCATATTAAAGGCCCTCTTGGTTATAGTGGCAGGAAATGGCACAAAGGTTTTTATGACGCCGCGTAAAATCTATACTTTGTGCATCTGGTTAACACACACAAATTAAAAAAAACTGTATATTAAATACATCAAAAACAGCTTTTAACATGAAAAACGTTCCTTTAAAAAAAAAAAAAAAAAAAGATTCATTTCATAATGTTTATATCACTTTGTGTTAGATAGAGGTTCTGAGAGATCACAGGCAAACTATCTGGAAGGAACAGCTGGTACTATCGCCTACCAAATGTAAACAAGCATTAGCAAAGCTAATATGTCTTGCTTCAATGTATTAACCAATGCATACACATGCCTCTATTGGTGCTTCCTATGTCTGCACCCTATTTTTGTATTCCCCAAACTTGTGGTGCTGCATGCTACCAGCACCACAAGCTAGGGGACTAAAAAAACACACCCGCTTGGCACAAACAGAGGATTCACGGTAAGAGACAGTTGCACAGAGACATTGCACAAATAGTATGTGAGCATTTGTGCATACCTATGCTTTCATGTGTTAGCACAATAAAGACATACCTATTGGCTTTGCTGGCTTGAGTACAGTGGGCTTGTGGTGTATAAATGTTAACATTTCCCTCTCCAGGTTAGCATTGAGAGGGTGTGCTTAGGCCAAGATTTTGAAAGGCATGAAAAAGTGCTGTCTCGCTTACCCAAATTAAGACCGGTCTGAAAATGAGAGTCCAAGATAGAGACATTTTTTTGTGGGCAGGGAAGGTGGAATATTGTACCACTTTGTCGTACAATAGGAAATATTTTAGGAGGGATGTGTGCGTGATTTTGCCTTTGTTGAAGTGGGTGACAAAATCTATCAGGAAAATCTGATTACAAGAGGAGATGTGTTTATCAAGGGCGTAGTAGCTATCAATGGTGAAGTCAATGCAGTGGCCCTGGAGCCCCATTGCAGGAGGATGCCCCGCCAGGCCTGTTCTAGCTGCAGTTAGCTAAAGAGATGCTCACTAAGGCCCTCATTATGATTTCGGGTGGTCCGCCACCGACAGGACGTCGGTGGCGGTCCACCCAAAATTCAGGGCAGCGGTCCGACTGACGGATTACAATATCGGCGTTCAGAGCACAGTGGTCAGGGGGAAAGACGGGCACCTCTAATAGAATCAAGGAGCCTGTCGGAGTGGCGGTCGGACTGTAATCCCTACAATGGAGTCGGTGCCTGGGATTATGATGTCCCTTTCCCTCAGCCTTTACATGGTGGTCCCACTGCCATGTAAAAGCAGACAGAAAGGGACTTTGGGGACCCCAAGCAGGGCCCCCGTCCCCTGTGGACTACTGCTCAGTGGCCATGAGGGCACATGTGGTGCTCCCCAAACATCCATGCAACTTGTGCCAGGCACCACATGGTGCATGGATGTTTGAAAACATGCCTTTTTCTACTGAGGCTTGTGCTGCGGCCCTAGACCGGGCCACAGCACAAACCGCAGTAGAGAAAGGTAATTTCTGACCGCCTACATGGCGGTCTCATCAAAATATGGCGGGTGGGACCGCTGAATACTTGTCGGGCGGTCTCAATCCCACTGCGATGGCGGTCGTCCGACTTCCATCATAATGAGGCCCTTAGTTTTGATTGTACAAGTGCCTGTATGCAGTTTGGTTCCATAACTGAGGGGATGAAGCCTATGTCCGCCACTGTTCGTGTTAGGTCTGCAGTTGCACCATAAGTATATTACATTAAGCCTTTGCCAGAAATACCAGCCATCTTGTACCAGAAACTGGTCGCAAAATGTGCACCAACTTTTTGGGAATGACATCTGATTCGGCAAAGTTCACACAACACACTGTCGGGTAAAATACCACCACTGGTTTGTGGTTTTGCACCTGATAAGGTGATATTTGGAAGCTCTATGAAATTGCTTTTAGATTTGTGTTTATAATCAAAGCCATATACCTTAATACTGAGTTACTCTGAGTTTTTTGGCCCCTGTTTGCGCAACAGGCGGAATTCCTAGTTGGGTGGTATTTACTGCCCTTGGTAATTACTGGGTATGTTAAATACCTCATCCTTCGTTAAATTTCAGCAGGTCAAACCTGCTGGAATTTAACAGGGGAAAGACCGGTGTTAGCTACTGTGACAGGAGGGTTTGGTGTGGTAAGCACCAAAATCCTCAAGTGAGAACTGGGCTGGTATGGACTAGCAATAAACATTGCTCTTGCTGTTGAAAAATACATCTTTGGACATTACAATTCACTAATATTGAATTAATCAGGGATTGACCTTAGGGAGATTACAAACTCGCAATCTGTCACAAAAAGACATGAGCCTCACACCTGCGAGTGATAGTGGGAAGTCTTTAGGAAGGGTGGGTCACTTCTGAGTTGTAGAGGAATTGTAGAGGCTTGATGGTTGGCGGTCTAGTTGTGGTGTTGTGGGTAGGGTTTCCATTTGGAATGACGTAATTCCTGGTGTCTCTGAGAATTAGCATAATGAGTGGCACCATTTTTAAGGTATAAAAGGAGAGATGACAAGAAGTGCAGCGCGCACCAAAATCTCCTTGTTTAGGACACCAATTTGCTGTCAGGCTACCACAGCTGAATTTTTGAGCCTTTGGATCTGTCTTGGTGAAATAACTTTTTCGTTTATTACAGTTATGTTTACTGTTTACTTTGGATGCTCAGAAGCCCATTTCAGCAGTGAATGAACCATCGAAAAGCAAAACTAGGGAGTACTAGATTAACGTTTGTAGTGGAAACTATTTTCGGCTATTTCTTTTCACAGACTTGAGGGTTGGAATTAAGTATGGGATATCCAAGAGATTCTGTTTTCAAATGTTTTAATAAGTAGTCAAAAATGTACTGAAAATCTGTTTAATTTTTTATTAGGTAACCTGAATCTAAAATACATAAACAGATAACACGCCCCTGCCAGCCGTGGCTGGTCCATTGGGGCTGAGGGGCCACCCCCCCCCCACTTTTTGCCCCTTACGAACAGTGTCTGTCAGGCTGAGCAAAGGTCGGCCTGACAGACACTGTTCATTTTCAGGTCAGACATCCAGGAGCTAGACATGCGCTAAATGCGCAGGCTCCTGGCTGCCTGAGCTGAACTTTGCTGGCCTGAGAAAGTCACAGCTCCTGTGGGCGTGACCTCCTCAGCTCAGCAAAGGTCCCTGAGGCACTCCCCTTAGTGACGAGGGGTAGCGTCACTTATGGCCTCGCACCTGGGCGCTTCAGTTTTAAGCCGTAATGCACACAGGGTCGAGTGTCAATCAGTGACAATTCATCACAGAGTGGGGTGGGGTCAGCAGTCTCACTGACCCCATCCCACTCTGTGATGACGTTGAAACTGCTGCCTTCCCTCATTGGCTGACCTTAGGCTACTGTAGAGAGAGAAGGAAGTATTAAAGGTATCATTAGAAGGAAATTAAAATCAGGAGAAACAAAAGAGCCTCTTAAAGAACACACCAAGTAGACAACATCCTTTACACTTCCCACTTCCATCTCTGCCAGTGGCTGTTCTCTTCCCATTCCACTTACCTCACAGGGAATCACCTTGATGATTGTATTTTTAGTAGCAAGGTGGATTCTTTAGTAGGAGAGTTGGAATTAATGATCGGGGCACTCCAGCAGGCAAATAAGGTACAAATCTAGATACCTAATCTGTGCTTTTCGTCCTTAGGATCTGCCCAACACCAGAGGTGGTGGTGGGGCGGGTCTTACTTCAGTATGTAACAGCAGCTTGCAGAAGTTATCATGGCCTCTCTAGTAAACATGGGGCCATAAACTTTCCTTTATGGCCCTTGGCTCCCATTGATCATTTAGAAATAGTCTAGAATGTGACTGTAAGTATGTAATGTATGGTGCTCTCCTAGAATGAATTAAATTGGTGTAATTGGAAGGGCCACCTTCAAATATACTTTGGTACTGGAGGGATTAAGAACTAGTTCATGCTTACTGCTATTCTTGTTGACTTATGAGTTAAGCAAACTTTACCATAAACAAGATTCACTGCTGCAGCAACTGAACAGATCAGAATGACCTCCTACAACTCGTCATAGCACAGAGTGGACTCTGCCTCCCTCATCTAAATTGACGTCAGAAATCTACCAGAACACCTCTTCATTGAGAAGCCTAGTCCAAAAATCTACCATTCTACCAACATGATGACTCAATTTGCCCACACCCCATCCAACTTACATCAACACTAATCTCACTCCGAAAGGTGTTACCACATCAAATACCCAAGAGACGTCCCCTGCCAATTATGCCTCTGAACTTATGAACCTTGACAGAAAAGAATGCTCCTGCACTTATTGGATGATGATGTACACTTCTTACTCAAGAGTTAGGATCCTCTTTTTTTAAGGAGGAGTATGGGAGGGACATCCTAATACACAACAGACACCCTCAAACAAGTATGACATTTTAATTCACAAAATATACTGCTAAAGTTACTATATTTCTTATGGTGTCAAAACAAGCTCAAATGTACTCCAACCCTCCCTTGAAGTAAGTCAAGCCCAACACATTCACAACTGCTGGTTCTGCAACACACTCCTATAGGAAACAGGAGGCAGGGAATTAACATACCACCCCAGGGGAACTAATGTTAAAAAAATTAGGTTTGGCAACATTTAAAATTATCTATACCGATTTTTAATTTCTAAAATATTATAAATAATTATTGATTATGTTTTTTAATTTAATACTAAAGATAATTCCAACAAAATTAATTAATTTTCTTTTATTTCAAAATGTAAAACATTTTAAATTAATTAAATATATCATTCTAACCATATACATGAAATATTAAATAAAAATGTAAGTGAGGGTGGGTATTCTTTTGAATTATTGTTAAAAAATTAATATTTAAACACTTAAATAATATATTTAAAATACCGTATTATTTAAAACACATTTAATTTGAGGTAATGTGCAGTATATTTTATTATTTATAGCACATTTAATTTGAATTAATGTGCTGGAAAATGCTATTTAATTATTTCCAGGTTAGTAATAAATATTGTACATTAATGCACATTTATTTATAAAAAAATATTATAAAAATGTACAAAAATATTTGTATTCATTTTTTAAAAGAATAATAAACTTCACTCATGTTTCCTATACTTTTCCATAGGGAGAGCTCCACCGCGGTGTTGAAGATCTCCACCAGCAGGTGAAAAATTACTAGCACTAACCATTCACATATAAATTCTGTTGTAGAAGGCTCTAATACTCATTTGAGGTAGTGTAGACATGCAAGTACATACTTTGGGGGTCATTACGATGTCGGGCGGAAGGTCTCCGTCCGACACCATCTCGGACTTGGGACCAACCGACTTGCGGTCGGCGGTTCCGACCACCGGATTACAATGCGACCGAACACTGTTCGGTCGGATTCCCATTGTTTCCTATGGGAACTCGTGTTACACCCGAAAACCAGCTGTAACACTGGCTCCTATGGGGAAATGGTGTGTGTGTGTGGAAAACCCTGCACCCTGTGGCAGGCACTCCATGGTGCCTGCTACTCAGTGCAGGGTTTCACAGGGTGGTACTAAGGTACCCCCTCGTCCATCAACCGTAGGCCACAGAGGCAAGGGGGCCCTGCTAGGGGCCCCCAAAATCACTTTCCGACAGCCGTTCTGTGTCAGACAGGCCGATGCAGAAAGGCTGTAGAAAACCGACATCGTAATCCCGACGGCATAAACGCCATCCATAGGGGGTTACGGTGTGGTTCCGACCGACAGTAATACTCCGTGAGTCGGTCGGAACCGAGTCGGAATGATCGGCCAGTTTACGTTCTGACTGCAAACATCGTAATTGGGCGGTCGGACTATAAACCGACCGAGTCGGTCGGAAGGGCTCCAACGCAGTCATGAAGATTCCGACTGTCGGGCGGAGGCTTTCCGCCCAACATCGTAATTAGCCCCTTGAATGTAAATTTCCATGTGGAAATGGTGAAGAGCAAATAAGTGGATTGTTGAATGGAGACTTACACTTAGGTGTAGAAATGAATATACAGTATTCGGACAAAATATTGAGTAAAAAGATCAATATGCAGAAATATCAAGTTTTTAATATCGTGAGACACAAATATCGTGATGCAAGAATATCGTTGACAAGAATATAGATTTTTCAAGGTAAATAATATGAATGTCAAAAATAGCTTTGTTGTTCATATCGTTGACAAAAATATCTATGTTGTTAATATTGATTACAAAAATATTGCTAATATCGTTTTTTAATTATTTTTATGTATTTTAGTATATGTTTTAATTCTATATGCTATAAATTGTTCGTATAGTTATTGTTAATATTTTTTAATATAGTTTTCCAAATATATAGGGCCTGATTACGATGTAAGTCGGAAAGCCTCCGACCGCAGGTCAGAGGCTTTCCAACTTACATCGTTGGTTTCAAATCCGACAGCTTTATTATAATGAAGGCTGTTGGATTTGAAACCAGCCGGTCAGACCGACTGGCTTCCAAGGGTGCATGGAACCCGCCGGCCAGTCGGAGGCCACTCATAATCCCCTATGTATGGCTTTTGCGCTGTGGGGATAATGATGTCGGTTTTCAACAGGCTTTTCATGCCGGACATTCCGACATGAAAAGCCTGTCGGAAAATGACTTTGGGGGCCCCTGGCAGGGCCTCCTTTCCACAGCGGCCTCCGGTTGGAGGCCTGGGGGGCCACCTATGGTGCCCCCCTGTTAACCCCTTATGAGGAGTGTTACCCCGAAACGGCCAGGATGTTTGTTTCCGGTTCAGGGAAGACCTGGCTTGGCAGTTCGGGCTGGACTGTGCCCATGAGGCACAGGGTCAAGACTGATTTGCATATAGCTGGGTCTGAACTGAGGTGGCTAAGTGAGCTAAAGAACGAAGATGGATTCAACCCAGATCTGTGACTGGGGGTGAGTGTCTGAAAAGTTAAACAGAAGAGAGCTAGTGCTTTACATATCAGCTTCAATAGGAATATGAAGATTATTGCCTAGACACCTAAAAAAAGAAGATCATTTCTGAATATATTTACTCGTCAGTGGTTTCAGGGGCTTGAATTTTTTACTCTTCATATTCAGGAGATGGCCAGGAGGAAAGTGAAGATGTTAAAGAAACATTCGCTGAAAATCGAAGCAGTGGGATAGAAGGAGAATATCAGCTGCTAGAATTATCCTTTGATTTCTGGAAGACAACTGAAAAAGTGGGAATCAAATATTGAATTTATTCTTCAGAGAGCTCAAACCCTCGAGAAGCAGGAACAGGAGTCAGGAGTAGATTCATCCCATTTAAGGGCCTGATTACGAGTACGGCAGTCTGAAGTCTGAAGACCACCATACTCGCGGTGACAGTCCGACCAACGCCCCCTCGGTAGTCCGACTGCCTGATTGTGACCATGGCGATCAGACTGCCACAAGACCGCCACCACCGCCAGGATCCTGGATCCTGCAGCGGGGATGGGAGGCGGTGCAGATGCTCCCAATCATGACCTGCCTTTCCGCCGACCTCTTCACGGCGGGGACCCCGCCATGAAAAGGTTGGCAGAAAGGCAGGGATAGGGCCCCAAACAGGGCCCCAGGGCGATTATTGGGCAAAGTGCATGGGGGCACATGCTGTGGCCCCTCTTATTGCACTGTTGTGTGTGCACTGTGTGCCATGCATGACATGGTGCATGGTACACAGTGCACCAATGTTCAAGTGACAGTGCCGCTGCAGCGGGATGTGCTGCAGACTCTCTATGAGCCTAAGCATCCTGTAGCTGTGGCACCATCGACACTACACTCCCAGCCCGGAGGTGTAATCATAAGATGGTGGTCAGGATGCCACCGGCTTGGCAGCGTTCTCCCGACTGCCGCAACGGTGGACCGGCGGTTGAACCGCCGAAATTGTAATCGGGCCCTAAATCCTTTCTCTTCACCATCATCATCCCTTGAGAAATTATGCCTTTTAGAAGACGGTTTCCTATGCTCCATGATGAAAGACATAGAAACTGTGACAATGCTGCTCTTATATACTGGTTTTTGGGTACCATAGTCTAGATTATTGGCGTCAAAAAAGGAACCCCTGCCATTTTGTTATATAAGCATGATCGCTTCACTTTTTCCCGAGGGAGACACACACCGAAACAGGCCTAACACATGGACGCCTGGTAAAAGAAAACTCCAAGAATACTTTTAAAGCACAACTCTGCTTCCTTTCCAAACGCTCACCAGTATGGAAGGATCAATGCAAGATTACAAGGATGCCAAGAAAAAGACGCTAGGAGCGTTCCTCACATTTTTTCATTCAGCCAGCCTGACTTAAAGAAAATATGAGTGTGGTGAACATAAATAAGGCAATCAAAATAGAAGAACTAGTAGAGACCCTGTCCCCATATGAATCTGGTAATATTTGAGGGGAGCAGGATAGATATGTATATAATATGCTCTTGAGGAGCAACGCTACCTCAATTATAGCTCAACCTCTTTAACTCCTGACACACTGCCCACTTACCAATGAGTTAATGCAAAGACCTGGAGCTTTACTCCAGGAGGCCTAACCTCCCAGAGCGTACCTTAAAAAGTTTGTACAGGCTTCAAAATTTGTGATATCTGCAGAGCAGATAAAAGAACAGGAAGTGTGGTGAATTCCAGCCCTCTTTATTCCCAAAATGGCAGAAGGGGCATTCAGGAGAGACGGAGGGTGTCTTCTGTTTTTTTTACTTTGGCTCCAGATGGGTCACATGGTGCCTGGTTAGAGGTTAGATAACTCATAAAGTAGTTTGGAACAAGAACATTGATTAGGAGGTAATGTGAAAACAGACCTTCAAAAGACTAAGGGCAAAGGGCAATTTACCCATCTGCCATTTCCACTCTGGCATTTGATTGCCTATCAGCTGACACAGTGGCTGTAAACTGGTAGCTCATGTGAATCATGTAGAGATTATTGATACATGTATTAGTAGCAGTACAATGCACTTGATAGATCACCTGTACCATGCAATACCTTTCTGTACAGGACTGCAAAGGTAAAAGATCTATGAAAGGCTTCTCATAGAAAAGCCACCTTCAAAGGCACAGATGTATTCTTTTTCGACGGCCATTTGCTGTTCTGCAGGCTGAAAGTGACCCCATGGAACATTTTCATCTGAAAGAGTTTCATGATACCTGCAGGTTGAGAGGCAATGATATTCAAGAGCTAAAGCTATTGCAAATCTCATTTATCTGAAGAAAAGTGAGTTGAAGTGGATTTCCTGCCAGATATCTATGACTGACTCATCAGAGAGTGTTGTCAGCGGGGAGGGTTGATGGACATACCTACTTCATTTTCTAAAAAGAAATCAATGGACTTACACACAAAAGGCCCAGGAGCAGGTTGTTCTGCTTAGCAGCTGGCATTTAGCTGTGATATAACCAGGTTAAATAATAGGTGATATAAAGTAGATGGCAATAGAGTAAATCTAGGACAATTCACTGTGGGAAGTTCACTGTCGCACTCACGAAACAGGTGACTCTCTCGCGGTGTGTTCACCACAAATGCACCTCCCATTTTTCTCCTCACCCTCACGGTCCCATACCTATAGTTTTTGATGAAGTTTCCTGCGACCATTGACACTACCTTTATCGTGGGTCACCGATGAATGGCAGACTCCATATGAGAAAGTGGAGGCGGGCTGCACAGCTATGAAGAGGACTGGCAACCAAACTTGCCAAGTTTCCCAGGTCCTTGCTTGTTGTTCTGCCCCAGGCCAGGTTTTTTCTTTGAATTCTAGGATTTCCAGTCCTGTTTTATAATGGAATAAATAAGGCGACAAGTCCCACAATTCAAAGAATTCTGAAGAGCACACAGCAGCAAATCAGCAGAGCACACATGGACCTAGGAACTTGGCAGAACTTGGTTACAAGATACTCCCTGCAGCCTGTCTTCAAGGTAGTGCTCAATAGGCATTTGCCTGTCAAGTTCAAAGAACTTGGAATCAACTTCCAGAGAACCTAACACTTTTTCCAAATATGCTGCCATTTTGAAAGACCCTGAAATCCCACCTTTTCAAGTGATACATAAAGGCTGCCATACCTGTAATTGCATTTGCTGTATTTGATCTCTGTCAATGGTTTGTGTGGCTTTACTTTGCTATCTCTTACATGTGAAGTGCTCTGTTTCCTTTGCTCTAAATAGGTGGCAAATAAAAGCTGGGGTGGTGCAGGGAGGGTGATAGAATTGGAGGCAGGCGTCATAGCACAGCAGAGGCTGTGGGCTGGCAGGGGGGTAGTATTTCGTAATACCTCGTCTCATGGAAGGGATCAGGTGGGGGGACGAAGGACGAGGCTGCGCTGTGCTTGCAGTCCGAGCCTCATGTGATTTTACTGACCGGGTTTCCCAACTTGTAAAATCAGGCCTGGTGTTCACAGAACAAGGAAACCTAGGGCCTGATTCACTAAGGCAGTCGTGGGGGAGTCTCCTCACTCGGAGCAGAATCTTTGCCATGAGAATTCTCATGCAGAGATTTCGCCGTGTCCCCCACGACTGTGGGGCCTCTGCCACGTGTGCGGAGGGCCATTGTGAATCAGACCCAAAGTGTACGAACACCAAGCCAATTCCTATTGGGTGGAACTGTATCCCAGAGGGAAAATTGCTCCATCCAACTAAAAATATGGGTTTATATATTGTTTTAATAAACCATATGTAGGATCCTATGTTAGCAATGTGTCTCTAGCTAACACACGTATAACCAGTATAGGAAGCAATCCTCTTTGACAGTATTGTGCTCCATGCAAGTACAGTTCTCATGGCATATTCTCACATACATCATGGGACAATGGGAACCAAGCATCATTAGTCTCAGGTTTTTTAGCCTGTGCAGACCAGTATAAAAACCAGTGTCTTAGTTAATTGGGCAGAGGGGAACATATTCATACTGACTGCCATTCTGAAGGAAATTGAGCCTGTAGCTCATGCTTCCCCAAAGGTGAGGGCTGCACAAAGCCTACTTAGAAATGTGTGTACATTTCTCTTCATGGCAGACAATCAGTAGGATTTTTGTTGGGCTGTGTACAAATTCTTAGATTTGTTTGGAGGTGGGCTTATGGATCCCAGGGTGGATGCTGGGCTGAGCCTGTCCGCAGCTACTTTGAAAAACTCAGAAATAGTATTTCATGAGATTTATTCTCCCTGAAAGTGCAGAAGTGCTGCAAATGATTGCTTGAGATTGCACAAGTCTTTAACTTTGAGGGAACGTAGTCAGTGCATAGTGCATCAGCATTACAAAAAGCGGTTCTAGACAACCTGAAGCTTGACAAAATATGCCTGTGTGAAAGAATATGTGACTCCACAAATGAGGATTGTGTGGTTACGGACTTTGAAGAACTTTTCTCAGGGTCATTGGAGCTGGTCCCTTGCACCCCCACGGCACTAGTCCCAGAATGACTACTTCTGTGGCCTTCTTTTACCAGGGACGGGAACAAAGAAGAGTCCCAAGGAACATATTATGCAGTGCCTACCGAGAGAAAACTAGCAAGACCAGTACAAACTGGATTTTGGCTATTGCCTTCTGAAAGAGAATGAGAAGCCTGTGGCTTTGTATCCCAGAACAGCTCCTGGAAGTTTAAGAACAACTGGAGCATCCAAGAATAAGTTATTCAACTAACTATAGGCCTCTGTAGGCCAAGCACAAAGTGCTAAGAGTACCCACGAAAGACATGGCCTCGGCTACCACTTTTCCAGGATTGTCCCACTTAGAAACCTTGAGAGCAATGTTCTCATCCAGAGGGGACATGGCATGGCACTTTAGGATGGACTGTTCCTATTGGAACAGGGCCAACACTAATTTGTTTAGAGCTACTCTTTGTATGGAAAGGCACAGTATACAAAGTAAAGAAGGCTTGAATACACCCTGAGTAATTACCAGTGGATGAGATTATTCCAAATATTCCCTCCATCATTTTTTTAAAATTTTGAACAATTGCGCAAAGACATCCCTGTTGGTGAGTCAAGACTGATCCCAGAGACCCGGGGTGTCTTTATGTCAGTTATAAAGAGCTCCAAAAAGGGCTAAACAGCCCTGAACAGGTCAAGAAACTGAATTTCCATTGTCTTCAACTAAATCCTGGATGGTAAAGATTCGCAGAGAGCGAAATGAAAAGCTATGGTCTCAAAAAAATAGGCTTTGAAAAGGAGGACTAGCTATCCTTGGGTAGGTGATTCTCATCCACGCTCTGCACGTAAAACATGGATGGGGCATCCTTGTATGTAAGGAGATCCCTTCTACCCTTAAACAGCTGTTGACACTTTTATCTAGAAATGCATCATGACCAGCACACCTGCTTATCTTGCAGACAAGCTGGCCATCTCAGGTGGTTCTCGGAACACCCACAGTCAGGGCACCATCAACTTCAGACTAAGAAGTGTAAAAAGGAAAAAACAAGGCAGCAAGCATTTTCCATCTATACGCCCAGGATCTGGGACATTATCTCCCTAGCCTTCAGGACTGCCCAAATGCTGCTCCAATTTAGAGTTGAAGACACATCTCTTTAAAGAACAATAACTGGGGGCGTGACCAAGATGGCGGCGCGGTAGGACGCGGATCTGTGTCCCTCCGGCGCTGCCTGTTTAAAAGCACTGTGATCGAGCCGCATCCCGGGGCTATCCAGCCGCGATTTCTTGTGGCGACGGCTCTGGGGTCTGAGGGACGCCGGTGGACGGAGTTTGGCGCCCGCGGTGCGGCTGCACGACCTCGTGAACGCTGTGAGGTGATCGGGCCTGCACGTCTCTCAGCGTAGAGCGGCGCGATGGCGGCCTTGCGGGATCGCAGGCCCGAAGCGTAGGTGAAGGCGCCGGCAACGAAAGGCGGCCCCTGAGGCAACAGAAGGCATCCGGTGACAGGGGGAGTTGCTCCGGCAGTGGATGTGGCTGAAACCGGCTGGTGGAGGTCCAGCGGTGTAGAGCGGACGCAGTGGACGGGCGGCGGAGGGCAGAGGCCGGAGCTGTGGTGAAGAGGACCGGTCCCGGCTCGGAAGGGGACTCCGGCTCGGATCCCTGCAGAGGCACCGCCGGCGGGCGGGCCCTGTCGCTGGCAGTGAGGTGAGCCGGGATTGGTGGCTCAGAAGAGCTGGGGAGGAGTGCCCTTGCCCCTGGCCCTGAGCGGACGAGAAGAGAGCGGTGTCCGGCCCGGGTGCGCTGTGGCCTGGAGACAAGAGGCGCCAGCGTGGAGGCCCCGTCGGTCCGCGGTTCGGCGGACGGCTCCAGCGGGGTCGGCTCCAGCGGGGGCGGCCTCTAGAGGGGCTGGAACCGGTGGGAGAAATACCCGATTATCCGTGTGGCGGCGAGGGGACTAGGCACTCACCGCTGATTACCGCTGGGACTACTCCATAGGGCGTGGAGAGTGCACCCACTCATTGCGGGCTGCTCCCCCCTCATACTGGTGGAGCCCGGCGCGCGTACCTCTCGGGGCTCAGAGGTGGAGGGGGCCTGGAGGAGCAGTGACGCAGAGGCTACCAGAGGCAATACAAGCGGCCTCGTGCATCGGAGTCGTGAATGACCGCTGGACATACCCCCCCGGTTGACACCCTGTGACGGCGCAGTGAGGGAGGCGGTTGTACGGCCGGAGGCCTACACGGGTCCCGTCGAGGCTGAAGGGGCTTTACGGCAGGTGCAGTGCTCTTGAGCAAGGGGTGCTCAGGGCGGAGGGGCGCTCCCCCGGACCGGTCAGTTCGAGGGGTTCCGTCCGGCCTCCTGAGCATAAGCGGGGACAAAGAAGTGTGCGGAGGAGTGTTTACGCAGCGGCACCACCTGCGTGGCACTTATCCCCAACGGAGGTGGTATCGGCATTGGAACCCGGAGCGGAGATAGACGCGAGGCTCGATACAGGCCCGGTGGCCCACTATGGCGGCGGCGAGAGCCCAAAAGGAGAAGTCGTTGAAGGATCTCCTCCAGAAGCAGTCTGGTCACTCTCTAACGCCGGGCGAGAAGGGGTCTAATACGATGGAGGGGGACGACTCCCCAGCGACCAAGGCTTTCATGGTGGAGCTCTTCTCGGCCATCAAGGAGGACATTCAGGAGCTCAGATCGCAACTCACCGCTGACCTCAAGGAGGTTCGCCGAGATGTGGACGACATAGGTGAGAGGGTGGCAACTTTAGAGGAGCACGATGTGGGTCGGGAAGAGGAGCTCCACCATCTGCAACAAGACATGCTGCGTCTCCGCGAACAGAACCTTGATCTCCAGGCCCATGCGGAGGACCTGGAGAACCGCTCCAGGTGGAACAACGTGAGAATCAGAGCGGTACCTTGGAAGGAGGAAGGGGACGATCTTAGAGCTTATGTCACCGCCTTATTCCAACAAATCCTCTGAGAGGAAGAGATCTCGGACATCCAACTGGACCGGGTCCATCGGGTGGGCCTCCCCCGCGGTCCAAAAGCCGCTCCTCCTGATATTCTTGTGTGTGTACATAATTTCCAACTAAAGGAGCGCATTCTCCGGAGGGCACGTGAACAGCAACCAGTACAGTTCCGCGGGCACCAACCAGCGCTTTTTCAGGACTTGGCTGCCTCCACCCTTGTGAAACGAAGAGAATTTAAGCCTGTCACCGCTTACCTCCGAGAAAAGAATATACCTTACTCGTGGGGTCACCCCTTCCGCATAATATTTAAACACCAAGGGAAGTTGCTGCAACTCAGGTCCCTGGAGGAAGCATTGGGGGCCCTGGGCATCGACACTAATATGGCTACGGAGGGAGCGGATCAACCGACCAAGCGAAACGACCGCCGCACTTGGGGATGGCAGCGGGTTGGCAGGCCCGCCCCGGTCCAGAAGCCTGATCGAGCCGCCAGTGATCAGGAGCGGAAAGCGGTGATCACCTCGCTGTCCCAGGTTACGGGGCGACCCGCGACCCCATGACAGGCTTCCTTGCTGGTCCCGGGATGTGCTCATGGTGGGGCGCCGGAGGGAACAGAGGCGATTGTGCAGTTTGAGGTTTCCCTCTCCCCCGCGCCTGAGTGACTGCAAGTGAGAGTCTCTGTGGACTCGACGATACCTTTGTCACGACCCTCTGAATTTAACCACTGTGACGAACTTTTGTCATGTTTATATTGTTTGTGCGTTTTTCGTTGATTTTGAAATGTTTGTTCTTATCTGGGGTAGGGGTTTCTTATGGGTTTTTATGGGGTCTCCGCATCAGTTCCCTAGTAAAGATTGTCTGCTCCAGAGTACTTAGCGGTCCCGCGGGCGGCATAACTGTCCCTCCGCCTGTAGCTCACACATTGCTTGCCCCTTCCCAAGCGCCTGCATGGGTAGAGACCTGAAAGTGGTTAGTCTGAACGTTAGGGGGCTGAATAACCCTGTGAAGCGCGCGGCAGTGCTCTCGCTGCTCGAAAGCACCAATAGTGATATCTGCCTGCTGCAAGAGACCCATCTATTGTCCAAAGATACAGCGCGCATGCGCGATCGGCGATTCCCGCAGCCATTCTGGTCCTCCGGGGCATCAAAGAAAAATGGGGTGGCGGTTCTGATTGGGGCGCACTGCCCTTGTAAGGTAATCTCGACAGTGGCGGAAATTAAGGGCAGGCTCTTGGCCATCAGGCTACAATGGGGGGAAGCGCACCTTACTTTAGGGTCCCTTTACGCCCCTAATGAAAAGCAGGAGTCTTTCCTGCACGCGGCCTTACCCGAAGTACTTGCTTCCCCGGATGCTGCGATATTGGTAGGGGGAGACCTCAACCTGGTGATGGACTCGGAATTAGATAGGTCAGGGCACAGAACACACCAGGCTGGGGCGCTTTCCCTGGGGGAAAGAGATGGCTGGAAGATAGTGGTATGCATGATGTATGGCGGGAGCAACACCCAGCTGAGCGCGACTACACATATTTTTCTGCAGCGCATAAAACTTACGCACGCCTGGACCATTTCCTTGCTTCCTCCTCCCTTATGCCTAGTATACATTCATCAGAGATTGCTCCCCGCTCGCTCTCGGACCATGCACTCATCTCCGTACTCCTCCCTGCACAGCGTATGCGAGCGTTCCCTCTGGGCTGGCGACTACGAGAGAGCTTGCTGCATTCTGACGATGTGGTTCAGAGGATACGTGACACTATAGTACACTATTTTCAAAACAATGATGTGGAGTCTACTCCTCTTGCGGCGGTTTGGGAGGCAATGAAATTAGTGACGCGAGGAGAGTTTATCGCGGTGGCCGCGACTTACAATGCTCTGCGCAGGGAGAAGCGCGGAATTAGAAGGGGCAGTGAGAGAGCTGGAGGCGATTCATAAACGTACCGGAGCTCCGCGGGTATGGCGCGAACTTGAAAATCGCAGACGTATGCTTAAACACCTAGATCTCGATAGGGCGGAACACGCCCTGCTGCGGCTGCGCCACAAATTCTATCTTAGCAGCGATAAGTGTGGGAAAATGCTGGCACACAGGCTACGAGCTTCGACACAGAGGTCCCTCATACAATCCGTGAGGGCCCACAGTGGAGCTGAACAGACCGCTGATGATAAGATAGTGGAGGCCTTTCGCGACTTCTATCGCCGTCTCTATGCGGACCAGCCCTCGGGCTCACATGACCCACTCCCATATTTGAGCGATTGTGATATATCCCCCCTCCCGCAAACAGTCTCCGAGAGTCTGGACTTGGCGATTCGGGTAGAGGAAGTGATAGGAGCCATCTCTAGGCTGAAGTTGGCTAAGTCCCCGGGGCCGGACGGATTCTCAGCCTCCTTTTATAAAACATTTTGCGTGGAGCTGGCTCCATTTTTAACGCGGCTCTTTAACTCCTTTCTTGATACAGGTGCTGTCACCCCCTCGATGTCGGAGGCGGCGATATCCGTCATTTTGAAACCGGGGAAGGACTCCCGAGACTGCGGGTCCTACCGTCCCATCTCGCTTCTGAACATTGATGCGAAATTATTTGCAGGAATCCTGGCGGCGCGCCTGAATCCCCTTATGGCGGACGCAGTGGACCCGGACCAGTCCGGTTTCATTCCCACCAGGCAGGGTGGAGATAACTCCAAGCGATTGCTGCATCTCCTCGACCAGGTGCGCCGCGCTCGGACCCCGGCCTTTTTGCTATCTATAGATGCGGAGAAGGCCTTCGACCGCGTTGATTGGGGGTACTTGTTTGCGGTGCTCCGCAAGTATGGTTTTGGAAACAATTTCCTGCGCTGGATTAAGTGCCTTTACGCGGCCCCCAAGGCCTTTGTACGGGTTAATGGCTGCAGGTCGGCCCTTTTCTCCATTGAGCGGGGAACCCGTCAGGGGTGCCCCTTATCACCGCTTCTCTTTGCGCTCTACATGGAGCCGTTTGCCCAGCGAATCCAGGCGAATCCCAGGGTGGTTGGCCTCAAGTTTGGCGCGGACATTCACAAAATTAGCTTGTACGCGGATGATGTGATCCTCTCGCTCACCCAACCTCGGACTACGCTCCAGGCGCTGTCCGATGAGCTTGCGGCTTTCGGGGCGGCCTCGGGGTTCAAGGTCAACTTCACGAAATCGCAGGTCCTCAATATCTCTATCCCTGCTGAGGAACTGGAGGCCCTGCAGCAGGACTTCTCGTTCCCTTGGACTACTTCCGAGGTGACCTACCTAGGAGTTAAGGTGACGCCAACAATCGCTAAGACAATTTCCCTCAACTATGCTTTGTTGCTGGAGTCCACGACCAAGGCGCTGGACGCCTGGTCGCGTCTCCGGTTGGCCTGGTACGGGAGGGTAGCTGCAGTGAAGATGACAGTCTTGCCCCGCATCTTATACCTATTTCAGATGCTGCTGCTGACCACACCGCCAGGTACCCTTAAAAAGCTGCAAGCCCTTATTAATAAGTTTATCTGGGATGGTAGGAAGCCGCGGTTCTCGTTACAGCAAATGACAGCCACAAAAGAGCAGAGCGGTTTAGGTCTCCCACTCATAGGGGCATACTATCAGGCGGCCTGCCTCCGATACCTAGTGGAATGGAATAGACCAATGTCTAGCAAACATTGGAATTTCATGGACCAAACGGTGGCGGGAGTGAATATCTGGCGGGAACTGTGGCTGCCGCGCAAACACAGAGCGTGGGGACTCTATTCCTCTCCCCGTCACCTCGCCTACGCTCAGGATCTGGGATCGACTTGCTGTTGCGAAGGGATGGACGTCATTCCCATCACCTATGACCCCCATTGTGGACAATCCGACTTTCCCCCGGGTCAGGCGTCTCCGGTCTTTCAACGGTGGCGGGAGGAGGGATGTAAGAGGGTCGGTTTCCTCTATGACTTGGAGGGGCTGATTCCTTTTGCCCGGCTACAGACAGACTACGTGCTCCCGGACTCGGACGCATTCTCCTACACGCAAGTGGCGCATTGGGTGACGAGCCTACCCAACTTTGCCCACATGTCGCGTACCCTCA
Source organism: Calotriton arnoldi (assembly GCA_963921515.1). NCBI lineage: Eukaryota > Metazoa > Chordata > Amphibia > Caudata > Salamandridae > Calotriton > Calotriton arnoldi. The sequence continues at coordinate 810,880 of CAWUFW010008398.1, forward strand.
CTAAGTTTGAAAAATGGCTTGTGCGCAAAGCGGATGATCGAAAGCTCATCTCTGAATTATATGCTATGATTATGGCGCGTCCGGCAGGTCACCGTACGAAGACTCAGGTGCGTTGGGAGACTGAACTGGGGAGACCCCTCACACCCAAGGAATGGGAGCATATTCTATACAGAGCACACCACACAGCACATAACACAGCAGGCGCGGAATCCGCCTTTAAGGTAGCTTCATATTGGTACTATACCCGGCCCGGGTGCACTGCTGGGACAAATCCAAATCAGACCTCTGCTGGCGGGGGTGTGGCGCTACCGGGACTCTAGTTCACCTACTATGGCGCTGCCCGAAATTGGTGCGCTATTGGAAAGCAGTCCTCGACGATATTGACACTGCATTTCAGATTACCCTACCCCGCGCCCCTGAATACACTCTGTTGGGCCTTTCACATCCCAAAGCCTTCCTGCTGAAATCTCTAAGGGGCAGACAGGTTGCTATGGCGCTGCTGGCGGCGCGACAGGTGCTTTTAGCGCATTGGGGGTCGGCTTCGGTGCCTGAGTTGATGGACTGGATTCATCGCCTCTGGCAGCTCCTGGCAATGGAGCGCCTCTCGCTGGGTGTAGACGGGAGGGGCGGAGAGTTTGCGACGCTGTGGGCCCCCTACTTACAAATCCTCACAAAGGATATGCGGGAGGTTACATGCCCTAAATTTCTGCAGATCCTCCGGCTGCTGCCGCTGGAGCCGGCGGCTTCGGTTTAGTACGGCGGAATGGAGCAACACTAGTACACTGAGTGGGCCCTGGCAGTGAGCTCTGTACAGTATGTTTAAATCTGATGCGGAGACAGGGGAGGGGGGAGGAGGGTAAGGGAGGTGGGTTTGTTATGGGGTTTTGTTTGAACTATGATATAAAATGGTGGAGGACTTCTATGGGACGATCGAATCTGCTGCCAGATGTGAATGGTATTGCAGGGGCCGTCCTCTGGGATGTAGGCCTCAACGCTGTGTAAATGCATTTCTATCCCGCTCTGCCGGCCTCGAGATGTAGGCAGTAGGCTGTGTTCGAACCCATGGTTATCCACATAATAAAAATGATTGATTCTAAAGAACAATAACTCACAATGCATTAATCATCTACAAACCAGCTACCTCTCTTACCACTTGTTGACTTTCTGCTTGTCGTTTACCCTTTACAGTACATATATACATACATACATACATATATAAGGAAGATTGAATTGGGCCAGTTTGTTAGTAAATTATGAGAGCAACAGCATCCCTTTCTATAAGCCAAATCAAATGTAGTTACATTTAAAACAAGGAAAAAATACCTCCTCCCCGTTTCTCATACAGAGAGGGACCCGTCAAGGCTGCCCCCTCGCCCCCTTGCTTTTTGCCCTACACATGGAGCCAATGGCTCAAAGTATTAGAGATAACCCGCTTGTCTCAGGCATTCGCTTTGGGGGGATACACACAAAATCAGTCTGTATGCAGACAACGTAATAGTGGCACTGGAGAATCCCCAGAAATCGGTCCCAGCTGTACTGTCGGAATTAGAACGCTTCTCCCAAGTGGCAGGTTTTAAAATAAATATACACAAATCGCAGGCTCTCAATCTCACCTTAAAACCCCCTACACTTAGGTTCTTAAAAGATACATGTCCCATTCAGTGGACTACAGTGGCTATCCCCTATTTGGGAATACAACTATCAGCATCAATACAAGATACTATAACGCTAAACTATACTGCCCTGCTCCGTCAAGTCAGGGAAGACTTACGCCGCTGGAGACCGCACGCTCTGTCCTGGTTCGGTCGAATAGCATCCATAAAAATGACTATACTGCCAAAGCTTCTATTCTTATTCCAGACCCTCCCTTTGGAACCACCCAAGGGCATGTTGCGTATGCTACAGCAAGAGCTAGAATCCTTCATCTGGGCAGGCAAGAGACCTAGAATGCGACGCAATTTGGGTTACAGACCTCCCGAGGAGGGAGGCCTGGGGATCCCAAATCTGCAGGATTACTACTGTGCAACCCAGATTAAGACATTCGTGGAGTGGTCACACCCAGAGTCTGAAAAGCACTGGCTTTTTATAGATAGAGCGTTAGCTGGGCGGCCGCTACGGCAAATACCTTTCTTGGCAAAGACAGTCATACCTAGGAATCTTTACTTCTCGTGCGTAACAAGAGTTCCTCTTCAGGCCTGGGATAGAATACCAGACAAAAGAAATCTCACTACCTTACCTTCCCCCCTGACGCCCATTGTAGACAATATCTCCTTTTGCCCGGGGATGCGTAAAGGCCTTTACACGGTGGACTGAAGAGGGGAGTAGATCAATCGGGCATTTCTTCAATGAGACAGGCCCACTCTCATTTGAGGACCTCCGTAGTCAGCAGGGTCTCCCCGAATCAGAACACTATCACTATCAACAAATAAGGCACTGGGTCATGCATCTGGACGTCCACCCATTGGCACAGCGCCATTTCACTGCTTTTGAAAAGTGGTTACTTTCTAAAACAGACGACGTGCACCTCATATCGCAGTTATATGGCTTAATCAGACAGGCCCCAACTCCTCACAAGACACCGAGTCAAAAGAGATGGGAACTAGAATTAGAACGTGCCCTCACCCAGAGGGAATGGGAGGACATTTACTACAGGGCTAAACACACTGCGCGCAATGTGGCTAGCGTTGAAACTGCCACCAAGATAGCATCGTACTGGTATTACACTCCTGTCCGTCTCCACAAATGCAACCCATCAAAAGATCCTCTGTGTTGGCGCAGGTGTGGTATGCAAGGCACCTTGACTCACATACTATGGGACTGTCCTCGGTTGAAGTCCTATTGGGCACAGGTACTGCGGGATATAGATACACATTTTGACACGGAACTACCCCGGTTCCCAGCATATATCCTTTTGGGGTTACCGAATGCCCTCATGTTACCTCTCAAATCACGCAAGGACCGCCAAATTGCACTAGCCTTGGGGGCGTCTCTTCAAAATATTCTCTCACACTGGGGATCCAGTCGCCTACCTAGTTGTACAGGCTGGCTGCATCGCATGTGGAACACTCTTGGTATGGAGAGGATCTCCCTTTCACTTGCTGACAAGAGTGCCTCATTCCCAGCATTGTGGGAACCCTTTTTATTGCTGCTATCTTCTGAGTTCAACGAAATTACATGCCCAAAATATTTGAGGTTGTTGCGCCTTACTGGACAGACGCCTGTGGCCCCTCAAGGCGCAACATAATAAGTGTGGACATGTTCGATGGCGGGGGGTGGGAGGGAGGAGGGGTGGGAAGAAGGGTGGTTTTTTTTGGGGTGGGGGGTTGGGGTTGTTAATCAATAACTCTATAGCTGCCCTCACATTGTGAGGGGTCAGGATGCACTTTTTGTTATACTGCTGTTTATTTGTGGTATTTGTAAAACTCAATAAAGACACTTTAAACATAAAACAATGAAAAAGCCTAATTGGGTTCTTAGTCCTCACTGCCTGAATCAGATCCTTTGACCTTCAACTTACCCAAGGAGATCAGCACCAGACAAACTACCCTACCATATCATATTATTGTGATTCCATCTTGTTACATGCTGGTTACATACACATCTCAACAGCAGCAGCTTAACCCACTGAGCTATTTTATAGGGTTTTACACCTATGCCCATATTACATTCAGATATCTGCAGCCTTAACCAACTGAGCGATATGACAGGGATTGGACTCCCACGTCCAGGTTATATATAGATATTTGGAGCAGGCAAATTCCACTGGGCAATTTTATTGAATAATTTGTAAACCACCACTTTCACAGTGAAATCAAAGCAATTAAGATCACTGTAGGAAAATAAGATGCATCACTGCATTATATAGGACACACATCAAAAAAGATAATACTCAAAGAAAAATAACAGAACTATACATGATTGTAAAAATAAAGTCCAGCTCATAAATATGTTGCTCAAAAATCAGAGAGAGTCATTTTTCATCATCAAATGTAATTCTATATGTGTGTGCCCAACCTTTATGGGCTAGATGTACAAAGAGCGTTGGCATTCACAAACCATCCAAGCTGGTTAATCAAAGAGTTTGTGAATGCTAAAAATATATTTTCTATGTACTATATGCATTTAGCGATTCGGAAAAGTGTTTTTGAATCTTTAAATGTGTTTAGAGATTTGGTATTTGGTATTTGGAAAGTGTGTGTTGTAGACGTTCCTTCCAAATAACGAATGAGTGTGCTATGTATCACTGTTTTGCGACTGAAATCTGACCATAAAACATAGATATTTTACAGACAACTCAAATGAGGTGGTAATCCAATCGAAAAAAAGTAAGTGGTCCACTTGAGTCACCCTACCCTTTGTGAATGTAAAAAAGAGTTTGTTTAAGAGGCAGTGGACCACAGGACCACTTCCTCCTCTTAAACAAACAAACAAACAAAAACACTTTTCTTTTTTAACACAGTCATGTTTCCTTTAGGGAGAATGGACTGCATTTATAAAAAAAAAAAGGTTGTTCTATTAAAAAGTGATCACAGATATGCTGGTCTGCTTACCCCAGCAAGCCACTGATGGAGCAGGATTTCGAAAAAGGAAACCTGCTCAAATGAATACCCCCATAATACACACTAACAGCAAGTAGTAATAGAAAATTAACGTGCACCTTACATGAACACAAAGGAAAACTGCTTTGCGCATGCATGCACTAATGTGAGATAACGCATGAAAGAACTAAAACCGTATTTACCTTATGGTTTGAAAGAAACGAGAAACAATGCATGACTAGGCCGCATGTGTATTTCGTAGTTTGCATGTTGCAGCTTGCTTTGAAATAATAAATAATATCGTTTTTGCAGAAAAAGCTATGGTAGGAAAAACGTTAACAGGGAATAGTGCAAAGGTGGGTGGTAAACAGTGAAAACTACATTATCATATAATTAATTAATGTTCATTTTCCATTTGCTATAGTGAGCTGGATGAGACGCCATTTTCCTTAAATTAGCCGAATAAAGGAGGGGTTGGATGAATGAGTAAAAATGAACTGACAAAGGCACGCTGGAGCGCTGAGCACAGCAGAAGAAGTGAAAGGGTTGAAGGCCAATGTGATGATCGTCTGCCAAGGGATGTGACAGACCGTGGGACAGAAGGACTCCTTCCGTGGACATTGCTTAAAATTATATACAATTGTAACATGGATCAGATTGTGTGAATGCACAATGTATGAGTTCATGGGAATGGGCATAAAACAAAGAATAATCCCAAATATGAGTGAAGTCACCATGGTGTGACATACCACCCTCCAAAGTCCACCAATCAACTGTTTAGTTTCGTAAATTGTTTCAACTGATGTGGGACGGACATGTAGGTTTTAGGGTATAACTGGGGTGCCTTTAGGGGTGTGGTTAAGTTAGGCTGGTGAGGCTGAGAGAGAGGGGAGACGCGTCGCTGTTCGTCGGTTTGCAGAGAGGCCTAGCTGTTCCTGTCCTGTTCCTGTCCCTGAAATCTTTGTCCCCTGACTCTATTTCAGGAGACCCCCACCATCACTTAGGTCAGAGGGGTGGTTTTCTACAAATCCGTCGGGTTTGTATTATTCTGACTCGTTCTTGCATAATTAATCTGCTAATGTATTTTGTCTCTGAAACTTTTGTCTCTTCATCTATCCACTCCTTCATGCATAATGTCATTATTTGATTGATGAGTTTGTCTCTATCTGAATTGCTGATGTTTTCTCTCCCTTTGTGAGATCATTGTTTGCACTTGTAACCGTATGCATTTGAGCATTTCTTTATTTTTTATCATCTAATTTGAGATAAACTTTATTAACTTCAACGAGAGTCTGTGTTTATTTAGTTGATCGAATGATTAGTCAGATAAAGGAGTATCATTACCATCAACTATTCAACTAATTGGTTCATCGACCAAGTAGAGGGAAAGTTGATGTATAAATTAGATAAGTATTTTGGAAATGCCATATATGAATTTTAGTGAGAAGGAGAATTGAACTGTTATCAAAATTGACCCCAGCGCATCAGGGATTTGGGTGAATGTGTATGGGCCATTGTTTTGTGATATTATTGAGCATTGATCCCTGATTAGGCATTGGCCTCGCGCTGGATCAATTTCCTGGTAGCAGAGGACGGTTTAATTATTGATTCGTTTGGTAATGATTATTGATTATTGATATGTTTTAACTCGAAAAGTTAGTGTCCTGTTTTATGTCTAGAAGTACAGGTACGGAGATACCTGAGGAATCCCGGGAATGGAATTAGCCTGAAATAGGCAGAAGAAGAGTGTGGTAAAGAAATCACACTGCAGAAGTACTTTGTCTGTTGTAATAATACCTAAGCTACGGAGGGCTGAAGGTGTTATATTTAGGGAAACTTCGTATGAGAGTAGCGTGTCTGAAATAGCGAAGGGTCCACTTCCGAAACTCTAGCCTTATCCCCAGGGGAGTACCAAGACCTCTTTTCACACCGAAATGTCCTCTTGCGAAACTTTGCCCTTATCCCTAGAGGAGTAATAGGTCCACCCGGAGTTTGTTTGAAGAGTAAAATAGCGCTGGACGTTATTAGGACTCGTAGTGAAGAAAAACCTCTCGGAAAAGTGAAAACAATCTCTTTATTTAGTGGAACAGACAAGGTAGCATTGTTTTGTGTTGTTACTAATTGAATTATTGATTAAAAGTACTTAGAAAAATATTGCCGTATTATTTTGTAAAGGGAGGGTCAGTAGAAGGAGTAATACTGACGTCAGAAAAGCCGCGCTGGCATTGGTCAGACAGCGGGCGTGTACTGAACTGTGATTGGTTGGTTGGTGTGAGCCGCGCTAGTATTGGTTGAGATTTTGCTTACGTAGTGGTGTTCTGATTGGATGGTTGGTTTGTGTCGCGCTGGTATAGGACCAGAACTGACAAATAGAATAAGTAGAATTACGGAAAGGTTTCCTTGTTTGTTTTGTTGAAATACGCTAGTGTAAAGAGTCAGGAAAACGAAGTTGCTTGAGAAAATAAAGAATTTCTTCAAAAAGGTTAAACCAATTGTGACTAGAGAGGGAATTCTTATTCCCCCTCCAGGAACGCCTGCTTCCTATATGATGTTAGAGCAAGGATACCATACGTGTACATGGTTAGAGAATTGGGTGGAGTATACAAAGGATGATGGCGTTATAGCCTTTCCACAGCATGGTTCGTTTAACATGAGGATTTTACAGAATTTGAGAAATCGTATGAATTTATTAGAGCCAAATCCCAGACCTACACAGTATGAAGCGTTAGAGGAATGGGAAGTAGAAGCAATGGAAAGAGAGAAATATCGAGGGGTAGGAGATACAGAAATTTAATGACTAGGTACCCTTTTGAGAGAAGAGAGGATACAATGAAACGATGGAGGAGAGCTGTGGTAACCGAGGGTTTGTACCCAGTTTTAGTTGCTGATGAACAGACAGGAGGTAAATGTAAAGAGAAAAAGAAAAACATAGAAACTTCAAGTGTAAGAGATGGTGTAAACGATTCAGATGATGAGTTATTAGAGGATATTATGACCAAAAGACCCCCACCATATCAAGAAAATTCAGTTGAGGTGACTCCGAATGCACCCTTTATGGGAAATCCATTAATCCCACAGATTGCGGACATGGCTAGGATAATGCGAGAAAAAGAATTTGATATGCTAACTAAGGCAAATGTAGAGCAGATTCAGAAAATAAATCAGTTGAGTCTAAATGCAGAAGCATTGACGGTACTGGTTACAATAGGTCCTGTAGTTCCTTTGTTTGGAGAAAACCAGAATATACCTAAAGTACATACATTAACAGTTCCAAGGAGTAATGTCAGGAGTGGAATGGAGACGGTAGTACAATGAGAATAGACAGGCTGACACAAATATTACATTGTTAGATCTTCCAGTTTGTGAAATGATAACGGAAACCCCTAGAAGAGGTATACAAATAAATCCAAGGAGAATAGGGACAAGTGTCACTCCAATGACAGGGAGTTCAGCAGGTCCTTCATCAGAAGAATTGAATGATTGGATAAAGGGAATGGAAAAGAAAGAACCTCAACCGCAGAGTATAAATGTGAGTCAATTGAAAGTAGATTTGGAAGAGATGATTATTGGTACAATAAATCCAGACAGATTAGGGACTTACCGAGATGATGAATTATTGTTTTTGTGTAAAAGCATTACTTGAAGAGCAAGGAATCTTCATGAGAAAATATCCGAAGCTGCTAGTGAGTATGTTGCAGAAATCGTACAGATTGGCATTTACTGAAAAGGATCTGGAGAGTTTGAATGCGTCTGGAAAAAGGTTACAGATCAAAGAGTTGATGAATATTTTGAAGAAATGGGGAGATGTAGATTGATGGAAAAATAGATGGGTGAAAAAGAAGGAAGAAGCAGCTAGTAAAGGAGTGTCTATGTTCCCGTTAAAGGAAACAGAACAGGTTGAAAGGGCGTGTCCGATGAGAGAAGTACCAGGTGGTGGATATGTTCATGTTCCTTGGTCAAGGCAGGATATATTATCCTTTACGAATGATTTCCCCAGATTAAGAGAGAAACCCGTTGAATGGTACAAACAGGTAGAAAGGTTTGTGAAGGTCTCGAAGGTTCTGTTAAAGGATTTGGATGGGTTGTTTGAGATTGTTGTTCCAGCAGACTTGTGGACAGAATGTAAGATCACTGTTGATTGGCCGAAAGAAGAATATCCTAGAGATCCTAAAACAGGTGCACCATCCGAAGAGGTGATGAAAAAGTATAATCAGGTAATCACTTTCTTAAAGGGAAAAATTTCCCCTAAAGAAACAGATTGGGTTAAAATAGACAGGACGACCCAAGAACCAAAGGAGTCAGTGCATGCCTACTATGAAAGGTTGTTGCAAGTATTTAAACAGTACAGCGGATTTGAGAATATTGGAGACAAAGATATGGGACATTTTGTGTATCGTTTTGTGTTTGGGTTGAAACCGGAGATTAGTAATATGATTCAGCAACATTTGATTTGTTGGCAGAGTAAAACAATTGATGAAGTTTTGAGGTATACAAAGTATTGTAGTGATGACATTGAATCAAGACACAAGAAACTAAAAGAGAAAATGATGTGGGCACAAGTGAAGGTAGCAGAGCAAGAAGAGGTAAATAATAACTCTCAGACAAGTTATCAGGTGAATGGTCAGAATCAAAATGGTCAGGTGCCAAATGGAGGTAAAGGTAGAGGTAAAATGAGTAAAGAAGAGGCTAGGAAGAAATTTCCTTGTCATGCGTGCGGAAAGATTGGACAATTGGAAGAATGAGTGTAGATCTGCTCAAAAGAATAATGGGGTAAATCAAAATTTAAATCCACAGATGCAGAATGAGGTGGTTGTGAACCAGCAGCACCAGCAGCAGGTAGTTACCCCACAGTTACAGGTGCCACAAGCTCCTATGCCAAATAATGTGAATGCTCAGGTGCAGAGGTACGGTGTGAACACTGGATTTCACGGAGGTGACCAGATCGATAAGAATCAAAGTGTGCAAATGGTTCCGCAATATTGGTTGCAGTGCAATGAGAATGATTCAGACTCATCTCAATGACGGTGCCTGAGGGGGAGGAAGAGTGCGTACTTGGCGCATCTTTGGCGGTAGATCAGTCAGGTCCATTTGTCGAAGGAAAGGTGGAAGGTAATGATATTACATTCCTGGTGGACACTGGTGCTACCCGTTCTACTGTGAGAGCAGCAGAAATTCCAAACCTACCCCTCTCGGGAGAAACTATCCAAGTTGTAGGAGTCTCAAATAAGCATATTAGAACCCCAGTCACAAATCCAATAGAAGTTCATATTGGAAACTTCAGAGACATGCATCGGTTTGTGGTATGTGACTCGAGTCCAGTAAATCTCTTAGGTAGAGATTTGTTATGCAAGATGAACTGTACCATCTACTGTACACCAGATGGTATTGCGTTTCAGACACCTGATGAGGACGTTGAATTCAAAATGATGTTAGCGAAACAAGGGACAGAAGTGGATGAGTTGTTTTCACTTCTCACAGAAGAGAGTTTGCCTGAAGAATTAAGAAGTACAGTGAGGTCAGATGTATGGGATTTTACAGGAAAAGAAATCGGCCTAATGACAAATGTAGACCCGATTCAGGTTACGGTGAAAGAGGGTGCTGTGTATCCAAACACTCCTCAGTACAAAATGAGTCCAGAAGTAATTGCGGGAGTCACTCCTGTGATTGATCAAATGATTGAACAGGGAATTTTGAGAGAAATAATGAGTAGTCCTTGTAATTCGCCCATTATAGGAATTAAAAAGCCAAGCGGAAAATATAGAGTAGTACAGGATTTAAGAAAGATTAATAAGATTGTGGTACCTTGCTGTCCCGTAGTACCAAATCCAGCAGTAATCCTTTACCAAATTCCATGCGATTCAGAATGGTACACAGTGATTGATCTGTGCCAAGCATTTTTCTCGATTCCCTTGCATCCGGAGAGCCAATATCTTTTTGCGTTCCGGTTCGGAGACCGTGTCTTGGCATGGTGCCGAGTTCCTCAAGGGTATACCGAGAGTCCTTCAATCTTTAACCAGATTCTGAAAAGATGTCTGGAGACTTTGATCATGCCAGGAAATTCAGTCTTGGTTCAGTACATTGATGACCTACTTGTGGCATCAAAGACCCGAGAGGCATGTGTGACAGATACCATTGCCTTACTGAACCATTTGGCAGAAGGAGGACACAAAGTGTCACCAGCAAAATTGCAATTTTGTAAACAAGAGGTCCAGTACCTAGGACACAAAATAGAAAAGGGAGTCAGAAAAGTAACCCCAGAAAGAATTAGTGTGATTAAACAGATGAGCCCACCTAAAACTCAGAAAGAAGTGCGAATGTTTTGAGGAATGATTGGATACTGTAGGCAGTGGATCTGTGGTTTCTCACTGATTGCAAAACCTCTACAGAGGTTGCCACGAAAAGATGTGAAGGATCCGAATGTGCTGGATGATGAAAGTATGGAAGCCTTTACGAAATTGAGAAACAGTCTTTGTCGAGCACCTGCATTGGGAATGCCAGATTATGCAAAGGATTTTGCATTGTACTGTTGCGAAAGAGATGGGTGTGCACTTTCAGTCCTAACTCAGAAACATGGATTGGCACGACGTCCAGTAACAAATTTTTCTGCTACTTTGGATTCAGTGGCTGCAGCATTACCAGGCTGTTTGAAAGCAGTAGCCGCCACTTGTGTGAGTCTGGAATAAAGTGAAGCGATTGTGATGGGATATCCAGTCAAAGTGTATGTGCCACATTCTGTTGAGATCCTTTTAACTCGAACCCGGACTCAATACCTGACCTCTAGTCGGCTGACTAAGTACGAGAGAGTGATTCTGGGTGCTGAAAATGTGACTGTGGTGAGGTGCACAACTGTAAGCCCGGCAACTCTATTGCCAAATTCTTGTTGTGAGGAAGTGAAAGAGGAAGCGGATCATGATTGTTTGGATGTGACAGAACTGTGCACCAAACCCAGGTTTCATATAGAGGATGTTCCTTTGGAAGAACCAGACTGTGAAATATTTGTGGATGGGTCATGCCTAAGAAATGAAAAGGGTAAATTATGCACTGCCTATGCTGTTTGCACCATAGCGGGAGTTCTAGAAGCATCCTGTCTAAAAGGGGTAAACTCTGCTGAAATTGCTGAATTGATAGCTCTAATTAGAGCGTGCAAAATTGCCAAAAGTCTCTGACGGTGACCATATTCACGGATAGTCAATAGGGGTTTGGGGTTGTCCATGATTTTGGACAGCTATGGATGCAAGGGGGATTTCTGACTTCTTCAGGTTCCCCTATCCGTAACAGCAAAACTGTAAAAGAATTATTGGATGCTTTGCAATTGCCCAAAAGAATTGCAGTGGTCAAATGTGCCGCACATAAATCAGGAGATGATTATGTGATGAAGGGCAACAGATACGCTGACCAAATAGCGCGTTTCTGTGAATGAACGTTAATGGATTTAAATAGAGCAATTGAAAGGGGAAATACCGAATGCCATCTTATGTTTACAACCACATATGAAACTTGGGACGAAGTGAGGCAGATGCAGGAAGAGGCAAGTGATGAGGAAAAGGAAATTTGGAGAAATACAGGTTGTAGAAAGCAAGCAGAAGACGAAGTGTGGGTCTATTTTGACGAAAGACCAGTCTTGCCAGATTCTTTACTCTCACATATGGCCAGGGTATATCATGGAATTGCACATGTTGGAAGAGATGCAATGAACAGACTCTTCAAGCAGTCATGGTATAACCCAAGGTTCAGGGTCATTGCAGAGAGCCTTTGCCAGAGGTGCATCACTTGTCAGAAGCAAAATCCAGGCAGAAAGACAGTTGTTAGTTGGGGACAAATTGGAAGAGCAGGAGGACCATTTACTCGCCTCCAATTAGACTTCATCGAGCTACCCCCATGTAATGGGCTGAAATATGTGTTGGTTGTTGTCTGTTTGTTCTCTCACTGAGTGGAAGCATATCCAACAAGAAGGAATGACAGCTTAACTGTCGCCAAACTACTTCTAAGAGAACTGATTTCTAGGTTCGGATTTCCAGTCACCTTAGAGACAGATAGAGGAACACATTTTAATAATGAGATAATTCGGATGATTTGTGCAGCATTACAGATTGAACAGAAGCTGCATTGTGCCTATCGACCCAAAGCATCTGGAGTGGTTGTGCAGCTAAACGGCACAATAAAATCTAGGTTAGGAAAGGTGTGTGCATCCACAACACTGAAATGGCCTGACGCTTTACCCCTTGTACTGATGAGTCTTAGAAGCATTCCTGACAAAAAGACGGGTTAGAATCCACATGAAATCCAATTGGGAAGAGCAATGAGACAAGCATACATACCAGCGAACAAACTGATGAATATATCTTATGATCTAGTGCTTGATTATTGCAGAGGATTGGCTGATCTGGTGCGGCTGTGTCTCGCCAGGTTGGAGAAGATGCCACAACAACACAGCCGAATCAAACTCATGATCTGAGTCCTGGTGAGTGGGTTCTTATCAAGAAACACATGAGGAAATCGTGTTTAGAACCCAGGTGGAGCGGTCCTTACCAAATAATTCTGGTGACGACGACAGCAGTGAAGTGTGGTGGTCTGCCAAATTGGATTCACGCAAGCCACACCAGACGAGTCCCAAGTCCACTTGAAAGACAAGAGCAGCAACTGGTAAACAAAAGTCAAAGACCAGAGGTTGAAGTGTGTGAAGCTGAAGAATCTAGAGTAACAGATTCCGAAGAACAAACGGATGACGAACAGCTGAGCACAAGTCAAGTAAAGTGGGCACCAGCTACTAGGTCTCGTTAGACTGCTGTTGAAGCAGAGGAAGGTGAAACTGCTGTTGAACCAGGAGAAAGTGAGTTCACTGCTGAACCAGGAGAAAGTGAGTTCACTGCTGGATCAGAAGGAAGTGAGTTCACTGTTGAGCAAGGAGTCAGTGAAATTTCTGTCGAAACAGAAGAAACAGAAGTTGCTGATAAACAGAAAGAAAGACAGATAGAAGGAAGGCCAAATAAGAGAACCTTTGAACCAGATACAGAAGGTGAAAAAGTAGTTCAAACCAAGAAACCAAGAAAAGGTGATGATTGGTCAGGTGGAGTGAAAAGACTGAAATACACACTTGTGAGGAGAAAGTCAAAGAAAAGACCAGAGCAAAGTAATGAGGTCTCAAGTCAGACAGAACAAGAAGAGTCAGGAGAAGAATTAGTACGAAAAACAAGAAGAGTGAGAATTCCAAGTAGAAAATATACAGCACCAGAATGGACTTACGTCATCTTGGAAGAAATTGAAAGCTCAGATCCAAGTGAAGAAAAAGACAAATCAGACACTGAATATGTTGATGAAAGCAAATTGAGACCACCTTAAAAGAACTGTGACAAAAACTAAGGTTCAACATTGTCAGCTGGAAGAAGAAGTAAAAGAATTCTGAAGACCTAAAGAAAAGAAAAGAAAAATAAAAGAAAGGGGTTAAGAAGAAAGTCTGAAGTGTAGGATTACACTATTTTTCCTAGAATTTTTAAATTTTTAGTAAAGTTTAGTGTTTATAGATTTAGATTAAAAAAAAATTAAAAAATTTGGGTAGAATACAAAATGGCAAAAGAAAAGGTGACTGAACATCCAAAATCTAGTCTAAAACGTAGATGTATTAAAGCTTGCTTATGTGGTGTCTTGCTGTTAACATTCATGTGGATATTACTAACTGTCCTTGTACCTATCCTAATGGTAACTAATAATGGAAATAATACTAATGATGTGACAAGTGAAAGAGTGAATGATGTTACTAAAAGAACACCTAATCCTAACATAGAACAATTGGATGGAAGCATTCTCCATCATGATAAATCAATTAGTGATTTCTCGTTAAATGTGCTTTTATTTTTTATTATTTTATTTATTTAATGCGATTTTATATAGCGCGAACATTACCCGAAGGTGTCAGAGCGCTTTACAAAAGAACCGGTTGCGTTACATAAGGACTTTGGATTACATGAGTTACATAGGAGATACAAACAGAAAGAAATTGCAAATGTACAAGTGGAGTGAAAGGAGGGAAAAATTGCAAATGTACAAGTTGTAAAGTCACTCAAGGAAGAGATACAAACAGATAAACTCTAAAATCACATAGGAATGGTAGTAAGTACAAAGGTCTACTACATATACTAGTGGTTAGAGTTATATATATTTTATTTATATTTATATATATATATATTAAATAAAATATATATTATTTATATATATATATATTTATATATATTTTAACTAAATTGTTGTATGAGTATATTGACACAATGAATGTGAGTGATTGTTATGTGTGCATGCAATTACCTTCGTCTGTCTCAGAGGGGGTGATGTACCATCACCTTCCTTTAACATATGGTGTGTCTTGCAGTGTCTTAACCAGTTTGTTTTACGCGATGGGGAAGCTCGAATATCACTATTCTAATATAGATTTAGGGGTCGATTCCGATCTCGTCCGGAAGCGCACCTAACAGTATTCATCCGGTAAAAAACCAAGCCGAACGCGTGTTTCCCGAGCGATTCGAACAGTCGTCCGAACGAACAAGTACGATGCGCATAACAGCCCAGATTCCGAGCGAGCCGTACTCACCAAATCCAGCTCCAGTTCCCCGCCCGAGCCGGATCCGTAAACGCCGATTCGAGTCGCACGGAAGCAAATACACAGCACCTTCCGGCCGGACGAGTACAATGCGCCTTCCGTACGAGCCGAACCCGTCGCTACGTCCGGCACGTCAGAGCATCCGGGAGAGCTGTACATAAGCTCCGATTCGCGCCACAAGACGATCCACGGCGACGAGACGGACAAGCCAGCGACGAGTACGAGTCCAAGCCACGAGAAACCCGAACGAGACGACCCAACCATGAATCCCATCGCGCAGGTCCTACCAATACTCTACATCTATTACCGGGACGGACGCGTACGACGCAGACGGTAAGTCCAACACCCACAACACAAACAAACGACACGTACCCGAAATATGTCACACACACATAGGGATGCAGAAATGACGTACACTAGCAACAGCAGAACCATAGGGGCGGGATGGCTATCACCAATGCCATACACACCCATAGGGGGATGGATGCCTACCACTAATACCATCCCCACTCATAGGGGGATGGATGCCTGCCACTACTACCATCCCCACTCATAGGGGGATGAATGCCTACCACTACCACCACCCCTACTCATGAGGGCCTGGATGCCTGTCACTACTACCCTCCCCACTCATAGGGGGATGGATGCCTGCCACTAATACCATCCCCACTCATAGGGGGATGGATGCCTGCCACTAATACCATCCCCACTCATAGGGGGATGTATGCCTGCCACCACTACCATCCCCACTCATAGGGGGATGGATGCCTGCCACTAATACCATCCCCACTCATAGGGGGATGGATGCCTGCCACTACTACCATCCCCACTCATAAGGGGATGGATGCCTACCAATAATACCATCCCCACTCATAGGGGGATGGATGCCTACCACTCCCACCACCCCTACTCATGGGGGCCTGGATGCCTGTCACTACTACCCTCACCACTCATAGGGGGATGGATGCCTACCACTACCACCACCCCTACTCAGGGGGGCCTGGATGCCTGTCACTACTACCCTCCCCACTCATAGGGGGATGGATGCCTGCCACTAATACCATCCCCACTCATAGGGGGATGGATGCCTACCACTCCCACCACCCCTACTCATGGGGGCCTGGATGCCTGTCACTACTACCCTCCCCACTCATAGGGGGATGGATGCCTGCCACTAATACCATCCCCACTCATAGGGGGATGGATGCCTACCACTCCCACCACCCCTACTCATGGGGGCCTGGATGCCTGTCACTACTACCCTCCCCACTCATAGGGGGATGGATGCCTACCACTACCACCACCCCTACTCAGGGGGGGCTGGATGCCTACCACTACCACCACCCCTACTCATGGGTGCTGGATGCCTACCACTCCCACCACCCCTACTCAGGGGGGCCTGGATGCCTGTCACTACTACCATCCCCACTCATAGGGGGATGGATGCCTGCCACTAATACCATCCCCACTCATAGGGGGATGGATGCCTACCACTAATACCATCCCCACTCATAGGGGGATGGATGCCTACCACTACCACCACCCCTACTCATGGGGGCCTGGATGCCTGTCACTACTACCCTCCCCACTCATAGGGGGATGGATGCCTGCCACTAATACCATCCCCACTCATAGGGGAAGGATGCCTACCACTACCACCATCCCTACTCATGGGGGCCTGGATGCCTGTCACTACTACCCTCCCCACTCATAGGGGGATGGATGCCTGCCACTAATACCATCCCCACTCATAGGGGGGTGGATGCCTGCCGCCACTACCATCCCCACTCATAGGGGGATGGATGCCTACCACTACCACCACCCCTACTCATGGGGGCCTGGATGCCTACCACCCACACAACCCCTACTCATAGGACGGGTAATGCATGACACAACCAGCATACTCCAACATAAGGAATGTCTGAAAAATACATCCCCCCCAACACCAAGACAAGCGTGTGTAGTCTGTGTCAAATGCCTACAACACTGAACATGACATTGAACATACAATGTGACCCCCTATCACATGTGTCACACATAAATGTGTATGGCCTCCACAATGCAAGCAGACCATGACCACTGTGGCAATGGGGTCTAACACCCCATCATCACACTGCCCAAAAGGTAAGTGTGGGGTCCATAGCCGAAGCACATTTTGAACATTGTGGCAATGGGGTCTAAAGACCCATCACCACAGTGACCAAAATGTAAGTGTGGGGTCCATAGCTGAAGCACATTTCGAACATTGTGGCAATGGGGTCTAAAGCCCCATCACCACAGTGACCAAAAGGTAAGTGTGGGGTCCATAGCTGAAGCACATTTTGAACATTGTGGCAATGGGGTCTAAAGCCCCATCACCACAGTGACCAAAAGGTAAGTGTGGGGTCCATAGCTGAAGCACATTTTGAACATTGTGGCAATGGGGTCTAAAGCCCCATCACCACAGTGACCAAAAGGTAAGTGTTGTCATGGGAAAAGCTGCAAATGCCAAACTGCATGGATGATTCCTGGTCACACAACAACAAACACATCAGTGGCATAGTAGTGCTTGTGTCCCATAGCAACATAGATTGGGTGAGGCAAACAGTGCAGTGCCAATGAAACATCGCTTTGGCCATGTGCAGACAAACATCACCCATGTGGGCTCACATTGTCAACATTCACGAATAACACAATGACAGAAGTGACCATCATAATGCAGACCCACATATCTGCACCAATGGACACACAAATGTAGATATCCTGGGGAGACTGTAGATGTCAGGTGAACAAATACCATTCCATGGCAGCAATGGGACATACAAACCATGATCATTGTGCTGACTGATGACCTAGGAGTCCCAGGGACAGCAGGGGAAAGCCACCAAACAACATACAGCCAATGGCACACTAAAGAAATGCCAATGCAGTGGTGCAAATGCACAAACACAAACAGGCAGACTCACACTGCATATCAAACACAACAGGTGATGGGGGTGTGTGCCAGTGTCCCAGGCAACCACACAACACATGAGGAGGCCTAAATCCCTATTACACAGATGTCAATACAGTGCCACACAAAAGTAACTCATGGATCGGATTCCCCTATGTGGGCAATCAGTCATTGTTAGATGAGAGGGAGCCCAAATTACAAATGTCACACAAGCTTGCAGGAACAGCAACTAACACAGCAAGAGACAGACCCACCACAGCACTACCCCCAGTGACCCCACATTGTGGTGACACTGGCCTGCATGATAATCCCACTGTGATGATAAAGGTAGATGTCGTACACACTGTGAACCACAGTCATGTGTCCTGAGCAACTAACTACCATCACACCTACACAAGCACAAATTAATCAGCACGGCCTGTCAGCCAAGGCCAACATGGAGGTAGGGGTCTAGCCGTGCAACAACTCTCATTTGCACACACTCAACACCACACACCTTGATCTCCACCAATGTGCAGCAGTGAAGCTCACATGAACTGGTGACATTGCACATGCACCCATGACAATCCCTGGGGTGGTGGGGGGAACTAAGGTGGAGATACCCATCACACATGGCCAGTCAACAAGACTTGTGAATGTCTGACACACTGCACAGTACGCTGTACATGGGCATGACGTCCAATCCACACCAACCAATGGGATCCCGGCCACAGTCACACACCAATGAAGAAGCCAAGGTCACCCACAAAGAACACACATAGACAACTTCCAATATTGCAGCTCTGACCCTGAGGAGTGGCAGCAGTCACACACACAACGTGTCACAATCACTGAAAGCTAACACAAACTGTAAATTACATGACTTGTGTAACCAACAAGTGCCAAGGGGAATCCTGACTGTGTCTCATCTGCGTTTGCCCACAAACTCAGCCCTGACAGCAAACACACCTATGGATGACACCCTGATGGCCAGTAATGTGCCATGCACCCACATCCCAGAGAACCCAGGGCGAAGATTTTGGGGGAACATAGGTCAACTCAGCAAGCATCACAAACAGGAACATCACTAGGGACCCCAGCCTGCGTAGCAAAATGGAAGTGAACACACACAGACATGCTCACACAACACACACCTTGGGCTCAGGCAATGTCACGGAATTACACACTGCCATGAGGGGACTCCACTCCTGTGTAAGGAAAGCTGTGCCATACGTTGACTCTGCAGGGCTCTATCATGTCAGCAGAACACTTGGTCACTCAGTCAGCAATTAGCACAAAATGAAGGTTCTCGTCACATCAGCCTGGTCATGGCAGTGTCACCGAAATCATCTGCACAGTTCAAATACACATGTATTGCAAGTTGCACTGATACCACAGATGAGTCCTTCCCCATTGATGCCCAAACTTGCATGTCCAGTGGAGATGGTCACATGGTCAGGGAAATAGACAAATTGAACAATGGCAAGCACAACTGATGTGCAGGGGTGTAAGCCACAGATGTGATATTGCAAAAGCATGTAGGGAATCCCATTGGCAAATATGAAAAACATGACACCCTCATATTGCTGCAAAGGATGACATGGATACACAACAGGATAGGACACATTCACCCTGGACCACATGGAGTCCTGCACAGTAACACTTCTTTTACCTGATATCAAAAATCACCATCACTGCAGCAAGGGCATGGTTAGCATCCTCAACATCATGTACATCTGAAGCAAAACCACAAGAGAACTGAAAGGAGCTTTATTCAGCATATGTGAA
Organism: Calotriton arnoldi; assembly: GCA_963921515.1. Classification (NCBI taxonomy): domain Eukaryota; kingdom Metazoa; phylum Chordata; class Amphibia; order Caudata; family Salamandridae; genus Calotriton; species Calotriton arnoldi. Next base: position 830,708 of record CAWUFW010008398.1, read on the forward strand.
TTGAAAATAGAAAGTCCAAACAAAACCCAAAGGCCAATGGCCAGTCCATGACTAAAGTCCAAACAGGGTGACAGTGGCAGATGTCACCCTTCGCTTGCCTGCACTGCTACTAACCAGGGACACTCCCCTCGGAGGGGCATACGGGGGGCAGGCCAGGCACCGCAGGGACAGGATCAGGGCTCACCAGAAGGAGGCAGGGAAGGGGTGGCTGGTGCTGGAGAGTCACTGACAACTGCAGTGGAGGTGTCTGACATGGTGTGTGCCGGCACAACTGGGGGGCATGAGTCAGATGGTGTGGGTGCCGGCACAACTCCAGTGGGCTGGCCAGATGGAGTGGACAGGTTCCCCACTGCAGTGCCCAAGTCAGACGGGGTGGTAGTGGACTCCACTGCAGTGCCCATCTCCAGGGGAGTAGAATGGGGTTCAGGTAAGGTGGGCAGGACAGAGGGGAGGACACGGTCTCCACCCCAGTGGCACAAACATGTTCAGCGGGGGTGGGGCTGGAAGAGCAAGTGGTAGGTGGAGAAGGCCGCATCATTTTGGGGATGGTGTATCTGTGGGTGGGGGAACCTGGGGCAGGGTGTGGTGGGGGAACCTGTGTTGTGGGGGCCTGAGGGATGGAGGAAGGAGACTGTGTGGTTGACCTGCAGGGCGGTGGCGGGGTCTTGCTCTTCCGGGCCCGGGGGACTTGCGGGTGGGGGCCTCAGTCTGTCTGCGCCTGGGGGAGGGTGTCCGGGGGCGAGGGCACTCCCCTCTGTGTGGGTGGACTTCCTCTTCCCCCTGTATGCTGGATCAGCGGGATCGGAGGGGAAGAGGCCGAGGTCACAGAGGAAGAGCTGCTTTGTAGGTGGGGTTGCAGGTGAGGCAAGGGAAGGGGTCTTGGAGGGAGAGGATATTGAGGACTGCGGAGTGACTGTGGATGCCTGTGTGTGTGTCTGTTCCCCATCCCCTGTGGGTGTGGTATCAGTCCCCTGAGGATGCTTGTGTGCACGTTTTGCCCTTGTTTTGTGTGTTTCTGTGCTGCTCGTGTCTGTGTGTTTGGGTGATTGTGCAGGTGTGCATGTGCTTGGGACAGGTAGGGTGCCAGGAAGTGTGGATGGGGCAGAGGTAGGAGGGGTGATGGACTGTTGGAGGAGGGACACTGCTGCCATCAGGGAGGAGTCCATGGACCTATTGCTCCTCTGTAGGGCAGACATGCCCGTCGAGATGCCCTCCATGAACAACACCAGCTGTGTCAACAGAGTGGTGTGTGCATGGAGGACACTCAGCATTGCTGTCTGCCCTACATGGAACTGGCGAAGGAGGTACACAGACTCCTCACTCAGGGCAGCAGGGGACACAGGGGCAGGGGGTGCGGTGCCTGGCACGAAGGAGACACGCTCCCGAACACGGGAGCCTCCACGGACCTCTGGAATGGGAGCCAATGGGAGGGCGGTGGTGGTGGTGGTGGAGGCGGGGCCAGACATACTAGCTGGGGTGTGGTGGCTGCTGACACCCGCCTCCACAAGGGAGTCATCCTCCGAGCTGCTGTGGTCCTCAGCTGAGGTGGATGGTGCTGAGGACTCCTCGGTGTGGCTCCCCTCGCCCTCCGTGCCACTGGGTCCCTCCGACCACTCATCGGCTGCTGACCCAGTCTGGCTCTGCAGCTCCTCCTGGTCCGTGGAGCTGTCCCCTCCTGTGGCCGTGGATGTATCTGCAAACAATTAGGGAAACAGACAAACATCAGTCACCTGCACTGACCGCACACACCACAGTAAGTACAGCACATTACAGAGCAAGCCCTGGCATCCTCAGTTGAACATTGCCAAAAGTGCTCACACAGATTAGGAGAAGCCAATTGTCAGTCTGATGGTCAACCATTGCACTCACACCCCTCCTGCCCTTGCACCCATCTGTCTGGTGCCTGTTGGTTGGTAATACCCCAGGGTGGACACATGCACCACGTACACAGTTGTTGGACATTGCAGAGAACACAGTGAAGTATGTGAACATGCACACATCACATCTCTTGCCACTGAGTCAGTACAGGTGTCCGGATAAAGGGATGGCCAGAGTCTAATTAGAGATGCATGTGATGCATACCAGCACCAGACACCATGATGCACCCATGTCCGGATAGTCAATGCCACAATGGGGTGCATGTTGCACATGTCACTCCCCTGCAGGATCACTCTTAGGAAGTTTAATGCCATGGCACAGGCATGCCTGCAAAGTCATACATCACTGTCTCCAGTCACATGGGCATGGCAGCCAGCCAACAACAGTCTGCACTGTGTCACAATCCTAGGTAATGGGGAATGCAAGTTATGTAGCTGACAAGTGCACATGTCCATCCCCCACAAACCACATCATCTGAACTCTTATTTGTCCACGTCATGCCAATTGGACATATGGGAGACATGAAACACAACTCTATGAACCTGAGCACCTCACAGTCTGCTGTGAATGAAAAACAGCTGCCTGGAATTCACAGTCGCATACACCTGTGTGCACAGTCAAGTGGTCAAACACCTATAAGTCACAGAAGTATCATCTCTCATGGTCACATCTCAGATGGCATGCTGAGCCCTAAACGATAAACATCCCAGTAGTCCTGACAACGAAGCCACAGCACAACGACACAGAGGCAGACACCTGAGGGAACATTTCACTGATCACAACATGTCAGCTGATACACGGGAGTGGGAGTACAGAGTGTATTGTATGCCCTGGAGTAGGCATGACTGTCCTGCTCCACCTGAAAGAGGGATGAGCCCTGGACAGTAGGCAGGTGGCTAAGCATGTGTGACACACTTGATATACATACTCCTGAGGCCCAAACATTGTTCCCACCCGCAGCATGGGGGTGTGCCAAATACCCCAGGGACATGTGGTGATTCAGATCAGCAAGTGGACCACATATCAAAGTTACACCCAGATTACATGTCAGAACTTAGGCATTGTGTAAGCAATTGACCCACCCATGAATCCCACCACAAAGTCACGGGAACAAATGCTGTCCCCCACCTTGAGCGAAGCAAAATGCAAGGACACAGTACCCAAGTGACACAATTTCCTGACTGTAAGGGCCACACCTGCGTATCAGATGAGGAGTGGGCATGTCACAATTGAGGGACATGGGTCCTGGACCACAAGACTGATGTACTGTGGAAGTTTAACCAGGCCAGAGGAGGGCACATAGCATGTCAGACAAAGTTCACAGTGCAGTCATGGACTCACCCCCTCCTTGCTGCTGTCTGGCCTTCAGCTGCCCATCCAGGTCAGGGAAGACCACCGCCAGGATCCTGAGCATGTGGGGGTCAGGGTCCGGTGTCCGCCCCTCCTGCGAGGAGGCGACAGCTTCAGCTGGACCCTTGCGATCCTCCGGGTCCAGCCCCGAAGGTCCTGCCACCTCTTCTGGCAGTTGCGGATCCGGCGCTTGTAGACCCCCACGGATCTTACTGCCCGGGCGATGGTCAGCCAAATTTCCTGCTTCTGGTGGGCATCAACCTGTGAGGATGACAAAGTGAAAATGCCATTACTACACATGCAACATATACGTGCATCGCACAGTTGGATATACATGTCTCAATCACAGGGGCATATGATGTACACAGGCAGTGCAACGATGGCTATGAACAGTTTGCCAGCAGTTACTACATGGTATCATTGTCTGGGAAGTAAAAGCTTGTTGGAATGCACTGTTACTGCACTGTACCTGTTCAGTGCATGTAACTACACACTTTGGGGGTGAGAACTACTCAGTGAGCATGCTAGCCAGTGGTGTGCACACTGTAAGTCTTGCTAGTCAGACAACATGCACAATTAGTAAGGCAGTGGACAGCACACTCACCTGCTCCCCTGGTTTCCCATACAGCTTGCTGTACTGTGGAAGGAGGCTGTCCAGCAGGGCCTGGTTCTCCTCAAGGCTGAAGGCTGGGGCTCTCTCCACAGTACGTGCCATTGCAGTAGCCAGAGGATGCAGAGACAGCAGCAGTGTTGGTGGCAGATGTCGTCCTGGAGCATGTAGTGCAGGCAAGTGAGCTCTCAGGGGAACAGCCAGCATTATATGTGTGCTGCAGAGGCAGATACTGTCCCATGTGTCCAAAGTGATAGGTCCAAGTCGTTTGCATCTTCTGAATCTGGCCAATCCATGGAATTGCACCACTTATACACGCCCACAGCATCCTTCAAAAGTTCAACTTCATGACACCCATGAATTTGCAACATTGTTGTGGCTGGCCAACTGAATTCACTGCATCAGACTCGTTGAAGCTCGAAACGCGTCCGTTGCCATGCAAGGCCCTAGCCAATGCATGCGCACCGATCTGACCATTGCTGTACAACGCGTATTCCGGGAAACAACGCGTACCCGCTCACAACAGATGCAATGGCCAGTGCGTGCAAACCGATCGGTCCATTGCTGTACAACGCGTACCCGCTCACAACAGATTCAATGGCCAGTGCGTGCACACCGATCGGTCCATTGCTGTACAACGCGTACCCGCTCACAACAGATTCAATGGCCAGTGCGTGCACACCGATCGGTCCATTGCTGTACAACGCGTATTCCGGGAAACAACGCGTACCCGCTCACAACAGATGCAATGGCCAGTGCGTGCACACCGATCGGTCCATTGCTGTACAACGCGTACCCGCTCACAACAGATGCAATGGCCAGTGCGTGCACACCGATCGGTCCATTGCTGTACAACGCGTACCCGCTCACAACAGATTCAATGGCCAGTGCGTGCACACCGATCGGTCCATTGCTGTGCAACGCGTATTCCGGGAAACAATGCGTACCCGCTCACAACAGATGCAATGGCCAGTGCGTGCACACCGATCGGTCCATTGCTGTACGACGCGTCCCTGTACAGGTCACTCGCATATGTCACCATGCTTGTCACTGGTGAACGTATGCCAGTAACATATACTTGCCAGGGACTCAGGGGCACACCTACAACACCACAGCCTGTCCACACTGTATCCTAAGGCATGTAAGGCTGCATTACCTTTTCTGTGTATGGGGGTCAACATGTGGCTTTGGGGTGGCACTTGGGGGCAGCCACTCCCAGGCTGTGCACGTGTTCATGGGGACAGGATCCTTTGTGTGTTGTGCACATGACCACTGTGATGTGCAACTGTTCATTTCAGAGCATGTGGCATGGTCACATTTCCAGGTTGTGTATGTGTATGTCATGTCACATACCCCCAGAGTCCCATGTGGGAAGGTATGTACGTCACAGGGTGACCCATTGCCACAATAGTGATGGCCCTCCACAGTCTGTGTGCATGTTGTGTTTCCGATGTCTCTGATTCCATGTGCACAATGGGAGACAGTCTCCACATCCACGTTGTTTGTGCATGGACTTTGATGTTGTGCGTGTGTGTGTCACAGACGTCCATGTCTGTCCTGCGGAGGCAACAGGGGCCACTACCTGTGGGAGTCATGTTTGTTTTGCTGACGTGTACATGATACGCCATGTCATGCCAGTGTCCATGTGGCAAGACAGGGTCCCTGGGAATCTACCTGTCAATGAGCTGTGATGCCTGTGGCGCATCTGTCCAGACATGTCACTGTGGTGTGTGTTTGGAACGTGACAGCAGTAAATGGGTACTGTGACACAGCCTAATGGTTTCCCATAGCACAACCTGGAACCTGTTGTCAACACATGTTGAACTGAGATGTTAGATGATGGCCATGTAGGTGCCACATATGTCCATACAGAACGGCACACACATCAAGTACTTGTGTCTCGTAATGATGTATCATGTGATATTGAGTATGGTCAATGCCACATATGTGGGGTGACTGACAATCTTTCTTTCTTCACCTATGCACTGCAGGGCACCAGCTGTCCATAGACCATTCCCTGACCTTGCAACGATGGTGGAACGTGACAGCATCCGACGGTACCGCTTCACCAGGCAGCTGATTGATGATTTGGCAGTGCGCTTGGCCCCACATTTGCAACCTGGCCGGCCGTACCCTACAGCGCTGACCCCCAAGGTGAAGGTGATGGCAGCCCTACACTTCTTTGCCACCGGTACCTTTCAACACACTGTGGCGTCTGCTGGTGGGATGTCACAGACTATGTTCAGCCGTGTGCTACGCGATGTTTTGGAGGCAATGTTGAGATGCCTGAACCAGTACATCTATTTCCCTAAACGTCAACAACTCACTGACGTCAAGAGTGACTTCTATGCCCTGGGGAGGATGCCACATGTCATTGGCTCCATTGATGGGACACATGTGGCTTTGGTACCACCACAGGCACATGAGCAGGCATACAGGAACAGGAAACATTATCATTCGATCAATGCTCTGGTGGTATGTCTTGCAGATATGTGCATCTCACATGTGTGTGCCCGTTTCCCTGGTTCGGCACACGATGCCTACGTGATGAGGAGTAGTCGCATCCCGAGGATGATGTCACAGATGCAGAACCAGCGTGCCTGGCTTGTCGGTGTGTACTGACTTTGTACCATTGTGTGTGTTCTGCTATGTTGTATTCCGCCCTCTTTTCCAACTCAGATAATGTGCAATTGTCTGTCTGTAGGTGACTCCGGATACCCCAACATGCTGTGGTTGCTGACACCCCTCAGGAACCCTGTGACACCAGCCCAGATGCGCTACAATGAGGCACATGGTCGGACCAGGAGAGTGATCGAGCGGACATTTGGTCTCCTGAAGAGCCGCTTCCGCTGCCTGGACAAGACAGGATGGGGCCCTCCCATATGCCCCAGCAAAGGTGTGCAAGATTGTCATCGTCTGCTGCATGCTACACAACCTGGCAGTGCGGAAGGAGTTGCCTCTCATCCTGGATGACGATGACCAACATCCGCCACCTGTGGAGGATCCTGGCCTGGGCCACGATGCCAGTGATGATGATGATGATGATGGTGATGTCCGCACACAGCTCATCACCAACTTCTTCAGCTGAATGTGAGTATCCAGAGAGTTGTCATGCCAATGATGTGAGTTTGCGTGATATGTGTTGGTGGTGCTCTGGTGCTGTTTGAGTGTGGCCATGTGCTACTTGACTGGAAGCGTGCAGCGATGTGTCCTTACAGGTAGTCTGTACTCCCCAACAGTGTTGACATGCTAACTTGGTTTTCTGTGAGTATCTTGTGACATGTATTGGCCATGAGTATTGCAGTTCTGTCCTGTTCTTCAGTGCTTTTGACTGTGTGTCATGTCTGTCCTTCACAGGGTACTTTCAGAGTTGTTTGGTGAACTGTGATCCCCGACACCATGATTCAACTTCCAGGGTGGAAGCAGTCGTTTCCCTACAGGTGATGTGCCACACACCCCTGGACTTTCTTTCTTCTACACTTGTTGACTGTGTGTCCCCTGCCACGTAGGATTACCTTGCATCTGTAGTGGAAACAACATGTTGCAAATGTGTAATAAACTTGTGCTTCACTTTGGGATGTGCGTTGTCTGTGGTCACACATCTGACTGACATGTGCTTACTGCACCTGTGGGCTAGTTAACACAGACTGTGAATAGGTGTGGTGTCTGTGCATTCCACTGTATTTCCTGGCAACATCAGTGTAGGCGATGAGTCTGATGGCCCTGGTGTGTATGTGTTGTATAGCCCTAGTGGTGTGTCTCCCTCATATGTGTCACGTCGCCATGACTCACATGACGGTGTTGAACTTGCTGTAGCAGTTAGCATGCACAGTGTCATTTAGCAGATCACCATCTCCATGACAGAAACCACGTTGGAATCACAACAGAGGCAAGTATGGTGTATTAGTGAGTTTATTTCCATACATGTGTGAGGATAGTGCACAGGATGGTGGGTGCTGTACATTGGGATTGTAATCCAAAGTTCCCAGATGAGTTGGAAGTCTTGGTAGCAGAAATGTCCTGAGTAAAGTCCACAGTCATCTGATACATTGGGCCAACTTAAGCTCCCCATGTCATGTGGGAGAGTTGGGTTGCATTCGACAGGGTGGACAGTTTGCACACAAAGGAGATTTTCCAGAACAGGTGTTGGGTTCCTGGGGGATGTACATGGCCATCAACCTCTCAGTTTTCCTTCCTCGGACGACCCCTCTTCTTTCGGGGGGGACCCTCACGTGCAGGCTGCTGCGGTGCAGAGGACTCTCCGCCAGAGTCATCCTCCCTCCCTGTGGCAGTTGCAGTTGTTGCAGCACCAGATGTTGTGGGCACACAGGGAGGTGTGGCCATGTTGGTGCTAATCTGGCGGAGGCATGTCAATATGTCCCTATGCACCGCTGTCAGTTCTTCCAATGTGTCCCACTTGGACTCCATGCCAGACATGTGTGTCTCCACACGGGACATGTGTGTCTCCACACGGGACATGTGTGAGTCCAAGCGGGCATGATGGGCAGCCTGCTGCTGTTGAATGTCCTTGAGGATCCCCACTACCTGGCTGACCTCTCCGGTGCTATTCTGGTACGCATCAGCAATGCGTGCCAGTTGTGGGTCATCATGCAGTCCAGACCCCTCTGCAAACAGCGACCTATGTCTACCACCCCTCCCACCACCCCTGGCGACACGTGCCGGACCTGCGGTGGCACGCACAGGTGACCGTAGGCCCACTTGGGGGTTGTTACTGGGGTCGTTGTCCGTTGCTCCACGTTGGGCCGGGGTCCCTGTGCTGTTGTCATCGGCGGTCCTTGGTCTGTCCGTGTTGGCAGGGGTGGTCTGTGTGTTGGCAGTTGTTGGAGGGGTGGGTGCAGGGGGTGCAGATGTTGGTCCTGCTGGTGCTGCATGATGACTCACACCGGAGGTGCCAGGTTGGTCTTCGCCATCCGAGGAGGGCAGAGGCTGTTCCACACCAGTGAGCTCAGTGTCCCCCGGAGCCTGGGACAGGGACTCCTCATCGTCTGCTGCTGTGTCCCCATCATCACCTGTTTTTGGAAGAGACACACAATGTATGTTATGTTTCTAAAGGCATCAATGGTTCACACACCTGACAGTTGTGACTGTACCTCTGGATGCGGCCCTGTACATTGCATTGTCCTCAGTTGTCACAGTCAGAGGTTGATATTGGTGTAGCACATTGTCCTGCCAACCTGAAGCTTTTCAATGTGAATGTTGAGGTGTGTGCATGGCCAGCATTGGTGGTATTTGGTGGACATACGGCCCTCCTTCTCCCCCAGCCCAGTTATCCCACCATGAAGCATGCCACCCTTGCAGTGTGCGCAGGTTGACTCTCAGGATGTCAGTCAGTGGTGTCCTGCTGTTGGTTGTTGCACAGTTCCCAGCAGGGCCTTGTGCTCCCCACAGCTGAGGCCAGTGTCAGACATCTTTGAAGTGGCTTTTCACTGCCTGTGAGGTGTGCATGCTTCAGTGTGAGCTTGCTGGGCCATGTGGGTGGGGGATGTTGAACTGTGACTACCACTCCCATCATGCTATTGCCTACACCCCCTTCCCAGCATGCCCATACTTCCTTCCTTTTGAGTCGACTTCACTGTGTGGTGAGTGTGACAGTGAATGGCAAGATGGCTGACAGTGGTGTCCTGCTGTTGGTTGGTGCACAGTTCCCAGCAGGGGCTTGTGCTCCCACAGCAGTACCCAGTGTCAGCCATCTTGTCAGTTTTCTTCCACTCCCTGTGATGTGAGCATGGTTCAGAGTGGTGTTGATGGGCCAATTGTGAGGGTGAGCAATATCTGTGACTACAACTCCCATCATGCTATTGCCTACACCCCCTTCCCAGCATGCCCATACTTCCTTCCTTTTGAGTCGACTTCACTGTGTGTGAGTGTGACAGCAATGGCAAGATGGCTGACAGTGGTGTCCTGCTGTTGGTTGGTGCACAGTTCCCAGCAGGGGCTTGTGCTCCCCACAGCAGTACCCAGTGTCAGCCATCTTGTCAGTTGTTTTCCACTCCCTGTGATGTGAGCATGGTTCAGAGTGGTGTTGAAGGACCAATTGTGAGGGTGAGCAATATCTGTGACTACAACTCCCATCATGCTATTGGCTACACTGACTTCACCAGCATACACATAATTCCTTCCTTTCAGTGAGCTTCCGTGTGAGGTGGTGTTCTAGTGGTGGCAAAATGTCTAACTGTGTTTGTTGGTTATATTTGTGCCACTGCCTTGCTGCATTTGTAGTTAGGTTTGTACATATCATGACACAGTTACATATCACTATGAGATGGCATGTATTGTGTTTATCTGACTGACAGACAAATCTTGGGGTGATTATCTTTTGGTTGCTGTGGATTTGCTAAGGGTGCATGGTTTGACTATCCCCTTGACAGTGATGTGTGTGTATTGTCACACAATATTGGGTATATTAGTTGTGTACTCACCAGGCTCTGGGATGTTTGATAGTCCATATACGCTCACTGGTGGTAGGATGGCCCGCACCTTCTCCTCCCAGGGCCTGAGGTATAGTGGTTTGGCAGGAGGGCCACTGCCGGTGCGCTGACTCAAGATGTAATCCTTCTTTAGTAGGTCCCTGACCCTCCTGCGCACATCATACCACCTGTTCTGGATGTCTTCCTTTGTGCGCAAACATGGTGATTGTGCGTTGACCCTGTCGACGATCCTCTCCCACATCTTGGTTTTCTGCGACATGGGGGTCTGTTGGACCAATGTACCAAACAACTGGGGCTCTACCCTGAGGATCTCATCTACCAGGACTTCCAATTCACTGTCTAGGAACTTTGGATTCTTCTTTGGGGGCATGGTGATGGGTGGTGGTGGTGATTGATGTGTGTGTGGGTGTGCAAGTGAGGGTGTGTGAGTGTAGGTTTTGCTGGGTGTATGTGAGGGTGCTATTTGTTGAGGTGCTAATGGTGTGTGGCTTGTGTGATGGATGAGCTGTGAGTGTGTCTGTGGTTGCTGTCTGATGGTGTTCTGTGCTGGCAGGTCAGTTGAATTTGCAAAGGATCATGGTAGGGATTTGTGGCCTTTATATGGGTGGAGTTGGGGGTGTGTCCTTGTTCCATGTTTTTTTTCCCTGTATTTATTGACTTTGTCATTGCTTGTTTGGCCCTTTTTTTTGTATTTTTCCCTTTGTATTTTTTGTGCATGTAGGAGACGTTCTTCTGACCGAGTGGGACGCTGCAGTTGTCTCGTGCGAGCTTCTCCGAGTCGTTCACGCTGTGTTTCTGCTAGGTTTATTGTGCGGCGTACGCATCGGTCTCCGAGTATTGGCTTCCTTCTGCTGGCTTTTGTATGCGTGTCGGTCGTACGGCTTGAGCTCCGTGCGACTCGGTCTGGTTTTCCACGCATTGCATCGTACTGCGCGGGTCGGAGTTCGCGGGTACGTTTCGTTCGGGTTCATTCCTGGTGCGTGTCGGTCGGTTCGATTCGCGTGGTTTCCCGGCCGGATAGTTGGTTTCCGTGCGGTTCGGTCGTTCGGCTTGTGTTCCGTACGAGTCGGTCATGATTCACATGCATTTCATCGTACTACCCAGGTCGGGCGACGCCGGTACGTGTCGGTCGGACTATATTCCCATACCGAGTCGGTCGGTATGTTTTCCGGCCCGAATCGGAATCGGCCCCATAGGGGGCCGATTCCGATTCGGGCCGGAAGCGCACCTAACAGTATTTGTCTGGAAAAACTACCAGCCGAACGTGTGTTTCCCGACCGACTCGAACACTCTACCGAACGAACAAGTACGATGCGCATAACAGCCCAGATTCGAGCGAGCCGAACTTACCCAATCCAGCTCCTTTTCTCCGCCCGAGCCGGATCCGTAAACGCCGAATCGAGTCGCACGGAACCAAATACACAGCACCTTCCGGCCGGACTAGTACGATGCGTCTTCCGTACGCGCCGAACCCGTCGCTACGTCCGGCACGTTTCAGCATCCGGGAGAGCCGCACATAAGCTCCGTTTCGCGTCACTAAACGATCCACGGCTACGAGACGAACAAGCCAGCGACGAGTACGAGTCGAAGACACGCGAAACCCGAACGAGACGAACCAACCATGAATCCCATCGCGCAGGTCCTACCAATACTCTACATCTATTACCGGGACCGATTCGGACGCATACGGCGCAGACGGTAAGTCAAACACCAACAATACAAAGTAACTACACATACCTAAAATATGTCACACACACATAGGGATGCACAAATGACATACACTAGCAACTGCACAATCATAGGGGTGGGATGGGCATCACCAATGCCATACACACCCATAGGGGCCTGGATTCCTGCCACCACCACCACCCCTACTCAGTGGTGCTGGATGCCCATCACTACTACCACCCCTACTCAGGGGGGGCTGGATGCCTATCACTACCACCCCCCCTACTCATGGGGGGCTGGATGCCTATCACTACCACCACCCCTACTCAGGGGTGCTGGCTGCCCATCACTACTACCACCCCTAATCAGGGGTGCTGGATGCCGATCACTACTACCACCCCTACTCAGGGGGGGCTGGATGTCTATCACTACCACCCCCCCTACTCATGGGGGGCTGGATGCCTATCACTACTACCACCCCTACTCATGGGGGGCTGGATGCCTATCACTACTACCACCCCTACTCAGGGGGGGCTGGATGCCTATCACTACCACCCCCCCTACTCATGGGGGGCTGGATGCCTATCACTACCACCACCCCTACTCAGGGGTGCTGGATGCCCATCACTACTACCACCCCTACTCATGGAGGGCTGGATTCCTATCACTACCACCAACCCTACTCATAGGACGGGTAATGCATGACACAACCAGCATACTCCCACATAAGGAATAACAGAAAATTACATCCACCCAAACAACATGACAAGCGTGTGTAGTCCATGTCAAATGCCTACAACACTAAACATGACAATGAACATACAATGTGACCCACTAACACATGTGTCACACATAAAAGTGTGTGGCCTCCACAATACAAGCCGACCATGGCCACTGTGGCAATGGGGCCTAAAGCCCCATCACCACAGTCACCAAAAGGTAAGTGTGGGGTCCAAGGCTGATGGACCTTTTGGTCAGTGTGGCAATGGGGCCTAAAGCCCCATCACCATAGTCACCAAATGGTAAGTGTGGGGTCCAAGGCTGATGGACCTTTGATCAGTGTGGCAATGGTGCCTAAAGGCCCATCACCACAGTCACCAAAAGGTAAGTGTGGGGTCCAAGGCTGATGGACCTTTTGATCAGTGTGGCAATGGTGCCTAAAGCCCCATCACCACAGTCACCAAAAGGTAAGTGTGGGGTCCAAGGATGATGGACCTTTTGATCAGTGTGGCAATGGTGCCTAAAGGCCCATCACCACAGTCACCAAAAGGTAAGTGTGGGGTCCATAGCTGATGGACCTTTGATCAGAGTGGCAATGGTGCCTAAAGCCCCATCACCACAGTCACCAAAAGGCAAGTGTGGGGTCCATAGGCTGATGGACCTTTTGATCAGTGTGGCAATGGTGCCTAAAGCCCCATCACCACAGTCACCAAAAGGTAAGTGTGGGGTCCAAGGCTGATGGACCCTTTGATCAGTGTGGCAATGGTGCCTAAAGCCCCATCACCACGGTGATCATAAGGTAAGTGTAGGCATGGTAAAAGCTGCCAAAGACAAACTAAATGGATGAATCCTGGTCACACAACAACCAAAACATCTGTGGCATAGTACTGCTTGTGTCCCATTGCAACATATATTGGGGGAGGCTAACAGTGCAGTGTCACAGAAACATCGCTTTATGTCCATGTGCATACAAACATCACACATGGGGGACCACATTGCCAACAATCAGCCGATTCCACAATGACAGAAGTGACCATCATGATGCTGACCCACATATTTGCACCTAAGGACACACAAATGTATATAATCTGTGGAGACTGTGGATGTCAGGTGAGCAAATACCATACCATGGCAGCAATGGGACATACAAACCATGATCATTGTGCTGACTGATGACCCAGGAGTACCAGGGAGAGCAGGGGAAAATCACCAAACCACATACAGCCAATGGCACATTACAGAAATGCCAATGCAGTGATGCAAATGCACTGACACAAACAGGCAGACTCACACATCCTATCAAAGACAACAGGTGATGGGGGTGTGTGCCAGTGTCCCCAGGCAACCACACAACACATGAGGAGGCCTGAATCCCAATTACACAGATGTGTATACAGTGCCACACACAAGTAACTCATGGATTGGATTCCCTATGAGGGAAATCTGGCATTGTCAGATGAGAGGGAGCCCAAATTACACATGTCACACAAGCTTGTAGGAACAGCAACTAACACAGCAAGAGACACACCCACCACAGCACTACCCCCAGGGACCCCACATTGTGCAGACACTAGCCTGCATGACAATTCCACTGTGATGACAAAGGTAGATGTTGATCACACTGTGAACCACAGCCATGTGTCCTCAGCTACAAACTACCATCACACCTACACAAGCTCCAATCAATCAGCACGGCCTGCCAGCCAAGGACAATATGGAGGTAGTGGTCTAGCCGTGCAACAACTCACATTTGCACACTCAACACCACACACCCTCATCTGCAACAATGTGCAGCAGTGAAGCTCACATGGACTGGTGACATTGCACATGCACCCATGACAATCCCAGGGGTGGTGGGGGAACTAAGGTGCAGAAACCCATCACACATGCCCACTCAACATGACTCGTCTATGCATGACACACTGCACAGTACGCCGTACATGCGCATGATGTGAAATCCACCACAAACAATGGGATCCTGGCCATAGTCACACACCAACGAAGAAGCCAAGGTGAGACACAAAGAACACACGTACACAACTTCCGACATTGCAGCTCTGACCCTGAGGAGTGGCAGCAGTCACACACACAACGCGTCACAATCACTGAAAGCTAACACAAACTCAAAATCACATTACTTGTGTAAACAACAAGTGCCAAGGGGAATCCTGAATGTGTCCCATCTGCGTTTGCCCACATCCCCAGCCCTGACAACAAAGACAACCTGGGATGACAACCTCATGAACATCAGTTTGCCATGCAACCACATCACGGAGAAACCAGGTCCAAGATGCTGGATGAACACATACCAACTCTGCAACCATCAGAAACAGGAACATCCCTAGGGACACAGCCTGTGTAGGAAAAGGGAAGGAAACATGCACAGACATGCTCACACAACACACAACACGGGCACACGCAATGTCACCAGATTACACACAGCCATGAGGGCACTCCACTCCTGTGGAAGCTCCGCTGTGCCAAACCTTGTCTGTGCACGACTCAAACATATCAGCAGGACACTCCGTCAGTGAGTCAACAACTACAACACACAGAAGCCTCTGCTCACATCAGCCTGGGTACGGGAGTGTCACGTCAGTCATCTGCATACACCCAAAACACGTGGCAATCCAGTTGTACTGTATACACAGATGAGTCCTCCAAAATTGATGTGCAAAACTGCATGTCCAGTGGAGACGGGCACACAGTCAGGGTACTAGGAACATTGGACAGTGGTAAGCCCAACAGATGTGCAACAGTGTAGGACAAAGATGGTAATATACAAATGCTAAACGTACATCCCTGTGTCAAATGCTGAACATTACACCCTCAGACTGCAGCAAGGGATGCTATAGATCCAGACTATATTAGGACACATATCCCATGGGCCACATGGAGCCCATCACAGCAATACTTCATTTACCTGATCTGAACACAATTACAACAGCAAATGCATGATACTACACATCTACATCATGTACCACCAAAGATTAACCACAAGTAAACAAAAAGAGGCTTTATTCAGCAAGTGTGCAACTCAAATCAAAAGTCCAAAATTAACACCGGCCAATGTCCAGTCCAAATACACAGTCCCAACAGGGTGATGTGTGACTACTTGTCATAACTTGCTTGCCTGCACAGGTACCAACAGGGGACATCCCCCTTGGAGGGGCATACGAGGGGCAGGCCAGGCACCGCAGGGACAGGATCAGGGGATGCCAGAAGGAGGCAGGGAAGGTGAGGTGGGTGCAGGAGTGTCACTGGCAACTGCAGTGGAGGTGTCTGACTCAGGGGGGGCCGGCACCACCGCAGGGCTCAAGTCCGATGGTGTTGGTGCTGCAACCACTGCAGTGGGCTGGGCAGATGGAGTGGGCTGGGTCCCCAATGCAGTGCCCGAGTCAGATGGGGTTGTTGTGGACTCCACCGCAGTGCATGACTCCAAGGGAGTGGAAGGGGGGCAGAAGAGCTGGGCAGGACAGAGGGGGGACACACGGTCTCCACACCAGTGGCACATACAGGCAGAGCATCTGGTTTGGGGGTGGAAGAGCAAGTGGCAGGGGGGGAGGGCCTGAGCACTTTGGGGATGCGTATCGGTGTGTGGGGGAACCTGGGGCAGGGTGTGGCGGTGGAACCTGTGGAGTGGTGGCCTGGGGGATGGAGGTGAGAGACTGGGTGGGTGACTTGCAGGGCGGTGGCGGGGTCTTGCTCTTCCGGGTCCGGGGACTTGCGGGTGGGGGCTCACTCTGCCTGCGCCTGGGGGAGGGTGTCCGGGGGCGAGGGGCACTCTCCTCTCTGTGTGTGGACTTCCTCTTCCCCCGGTATGCTGGATCAGCGGTATTGGAGGGGAAGAGGCCGAGGTCAGAGAGGAAGAGCTGCTGTGTATGTGGGGTTGCAGGTGAGGCAAGGGAAGGGGTCTTGGAGGGAGAGGATCTTGAGGATTGCGGAGTGACTGTGGTTGCCTGTGTGTGTGTCAGTTCCCCATCCCCTGTGTGTGTGGAATCAGTCCCCTGAGGATGCTTGTGTGCACGTCTTGCCTTGGTTTTGGGTGGGTGTGTGCTGCTCGTGTCTGTGTGTTGGTGTGATTGTGCAGGTGTGCATGTGCTTTGGACAGGTAGGGTGGTAGGAAGTGTGGATGGGGCAGAGGTGGGAGGGGTGAGGGACTGTTGGAGGAGGGACACTGCTGCCATCAGGGAGGAGTCCATGGACCTATTGCTCCTCTGTAGGGCAGACATACCCGTTGAGATGCCCTCCATGAACGACACCAGCTGTGTCAACAGTGTGGTGTGTGCATGGAGGACAGTCAGCATTGCTGTCTGCCCTACATGGAGCTGCCGAAGGAGGTACACAGACTCCTCACTCAGGGCAGCAGGGGACACAGGGGCAGGGGGTGCGGTGCCTGGCTTGAAGGAGACACGCTCCCGAGCACGGGAGCCTCCACGGACCTCAGGAATGGGAGCCAATGGGAGGGCGGTGGTGGTGGTGGTGGTGGCGGGATCAGACAGAGTAGCTGGGGTGTGGTGGCTGCTGACACCCGCCTCCACAAGGGAGTCATCCTCCGAGCTGCTGTGGTCCTCAGCTGAGGTGGATGGTGCTGAGGACTCCTCGGTGTGCCTCCCCTCGCCCTCCATGCCACTGGGTCCCTCTGACCACTCGTCGGACGCTGACCCAGTCTGGCTCCGCTGCTCCTCCTGGTCCGTGGAGCTGTCCCCTCCTGTGGCTGTGGATGTATCTGCAAACAATTAGGGAAACAGACAAACATCAGTCACCTGCACTGACCGCACACACCACAGTAAGTACAGCACATCACAGAGCAAGCCCTGGCATCACTAGTAGAACATTGCCAAAAGTCATCACACAGATTAGGAGAAGCCAATTGTCAGTCTGATGGTCAGCCATGGAACAGACACCCCTCCTGCCCTTGCACCCATCTGTCTGGTGCCCGTCTGATGGTAAGACCCCAGTGTGGACACATGCACCACCTACACAGTAGTTGGACATTGCTGAGAACACGGTGAAGTATGTGAACATGCCCACCTCACATCACTTGCCACTGAGTCAGTGCAGGTGTCTGGATAAATGGACGGCCTGAGCCTAAACAGAAATGCATGTGATGCATACCAGCACCAGACCCCATGAAGCACCCATGTCCGGATAGTCAATGCCACAATGGGGTGCCTGTTGCACATGTCACCACCCTGCAGGATCACCCTTAGGAAGTTTAATGCCATGACACAGGCATGCCTGCAAAGTCATACATCACTGTCTCAAGTCACATGGCCATGTTAGCCAGCAAACAACAGTCTGCACTGTGTCACTATCCTAGGACATGGGGAAGGCAAGTAATGTAACTGACAAGTGCACATGTTCATCCCCCACTAACCACATCCTCTGAACCAGTATTTGTACACTGCACACCATTTGGACAAATGGGAGACATGAAACACTACTCCCTGAACCAGAGCACCTCACAGTGTGCTGTGAATGATGAACAGCTGCCTGAAAGTCACAGTCTCATACACCTGTCTGCACAGTCAAGTGATCAAACACCTATGAGTCACAGAAGTCTTGTCTCACATGGTCCAATAGCAGATGGCATGCTGACCCCTAACCGAAGGACATCACAGGAGTCACGACAACGTAGTCACAGCACAACAACACAGAGGCAGACACCTGAGGCAACATTTCACTGAGCACAGCATGTCAGATGATACACGGGAGTGGGAGTACAGAGTGTATTGTATGCCCTGTAGTAGGCATGACTGTCCGGCTCCACCTGCAAGAGGGATGAGCCCTGGTCAGTGGGCAGGTGGCTAAGCATGTGTGACACACTTGACATACATACTCCTGAGGCCCAGACAATTTACCCACCCGCAGAATGGGGGTGTGGCAAATACCCCAGGGACATGTGGTGAATTAGATGTGCAAGTGGATCACATATCAAAGTTACACCCAGACTACATAGCACGACTCAGGCATTGTGTGAGCAACTGACCCACCCATGAAGGCAAACACAATGTCACGGGAACAAAATCTGTCACCACCTTGAGCAAAGCAAAATGCTAGGACCCTGTACCCAAGTGACACAATTATCCTGAGCGTAAGGAGCACACTGGCGCATCAGATGGGTAGTGGCCAGGTTACAATAGAGGGACATGGGTACTGGACAACAAGACTGATGTACTGGGGAAGTTTAACCAGGCCAGAGGAGGGCACATAGCATGTTAGACAGAGTTCACAGTGCAGTCTTAGACTCACCCCCTCCTTGCTGCTGTCTGCCCTTCAGCTGCCCATCCAGCTCCGGGAACACCACCGGCAGGATCTGGAGCATGTGGGGGTCAGGGTCCGGTGTCCGCCCTCCTGCGAGGAGGCGACAGCTTCAGCTGGACCCTTGCGATCCTCCGGGTCCAGCCACGAAGGTCCTGCCACCTCTTCTGGCAGTTGCGGATCCGGCGCTTGTAGACCCCCACGGATCGGACTGCCCGGACGATGTCCAGCCAGATGTTCTGCTTCCGATGGGCATCAACCTGTGAGGATGAGAAAGTGAAAAGGCCATTACTACACATGCAACATATCCGTGCATCACACAGTTGGAAATACATGTCTCAATCACAGGGGCATATGATGTACACAGGCAGTGCAACGAGGGCTATGGACAGTTTGCCAGCAGTTACTACATGGTATCATTGCATGGGTAGTGAACCTTGTTTGAATGCACTGTCACTCCACTGTACCTGTTCAGTGCAAGTGACTACACACTTTGGGGGTGCGAACTACTCAGTGGGCATGCTAGCCAGTGGTGTGCACACTGTAAATCCTGCTAGTCAGGCAACATGCACAATTAGTGAGGCAGTGGACAGCACACTCACCTGCTCCCTGGTGTCCCATACAGCTTGCTGTACTGTGGAAGGAGGCTGTCCAGCAGGGCCTGGTTCTCCTCATGGGTGAAGGCTGGGGCTCTCTCCACAGTACGTGCCATTGCAGCAGCCAGAGGATGCAGAGACAGCAGCAGTGTAGTGGCAGATGTCGTCCAGGAGCATGTAGTGCAGGCAAGTGAGCTCTCAGGGGAACAGCCAGCATTATATGTGTGCTGCAGAGGCAGATACTGTCCCATGTGTCCAAAGTGATAGGTCCAAGTCGGTAGCATCTTCTGAATCTGGCCAATCCATGGAATAGCAGCTCCAATACACGCCCACAGCATCCTTCAAATATTCAACTTCATGACACCCATGAATTTGCAACATTGTTGTGGCCGGCCAACTGAATTCACTGCATCAGACTCGTTGTAAATTCAAAACCGCATCCGTTGCCATGCCAGGCCCCAGCCAATGCGTGCACACCGATCGGACCATTGCTGTACAACGCGTACCCGCCACATGCAATGCAATGGTCCGAGCGGGCACACCGATCGGACCATTGCTGTACAACGCGTACCCGCAATACAACGCGTACCCGCTCACATGCAATGCAATGGTCCGAGCGGGCACACCGATCGGACCATTGCTGTACAACGAGTACCCGCAATACAACGCGTACCCGCTCACATGCAATGCAATGGTCCGAGCGGGCACACCGATCGGACCATTGCTGTACAACGCGTACCCGCGATACAACGCGCACTCGCTCACATGCAATGCAATGGTCCGAGCGGGCACACCGATCTGACCATTGCTGTACAACGCGTACCCGCGATACAACGCGTACCCGCTCACATGCAATGCAATGGTCCGAGCGGGCACACCGATCGGACCATTGCTGTACAACGCGTACCCGCGATACAACGCGTACCCGCTCACATGCGATGCAATGGTCCGAGCGGGCACACCGATCGGACCATTGCTGTACAACGCGTCCCTGTACAGGTCACACGCATGTGTCACCATGCTGGTCAATGGTGAACCTATGCCAGCCACATATACTTTCCAGGGACTCTGGGGCACACCTACTACACCACACCCAGTCCACACTGTATCTAAGGCATGTGTGGCAGCATGACCTTATCTGTGTATGGGTGTGTACATGTTGTTTTTGGGCTGGCACTTGGGGGCAGACACACCCAGGCTGTGCACATGTTAATGGGGACAGGGTCCTTTGTGTGTCGTGCACATGACCACTGGGATGTGCAACTGTTCATTTTTGGAGCATGTTGCATGGTCACATTTCCAGGTTGTGTATATGTATGACATGTCACATACCCCAAGGCTCATGTGGGAAAGCATGTACATCACAGGGTGGCCCATTGCCACAATAGTCATGTCCCTCCGCAGTCTGTGTGCATGTTGTGTTTCACATGTCTGACTCCATGTGCACAATGGGAGACAGTCTCCACATCCACGTTGTTTGTGCATGGACTTAGATGTTGTGTGTGTGTGTCACTGACGTCCATGTCTGTCCTGCAGAGGCTACAGGGGGCACTACCTGTGGGAGTCATGTTTGATTTTTCTGACGTGTACATGATACGCCATGTCATGCCAGTGTCCATGTGGCAAGACAGGCTCCCTGGGAATCTACCTGTCAATGAGTTGAGATGCCTGTGGCGCATCTGTCCAGACGTCACTGTGGTATGTGTGTGGAATGTGAGTGCAGTAAATGGGTACTGTGACACAGCCAAATGGTTTCACATAGCACACCCTGGGACCTGTTGTCCACACATGTTGAACAGAGATGTTACATGATGTCCATGTGGGTGCCATATGTGTCCAAACAGAACGAGACACACATCAAGTACTAGTGTTTGCTGATGATGTAGCATGTGAACTACAGTATGGTGAATGGCACATATGTGGGGTGACTGACAATCTTGACTTCTTCACCTCTGCACTGCAGGGCTCCTGCTGTCCATCGACCATTCCCAGACCTGGCAACGATGGTGGAACGTGACAGCATCCGACGGTACCGCTTCACCAGGCAGCTGATTGAGGATTTGGCAGTGCGGTTGGACCCACATTTGCAGCCTGGCCGGCCGTATCCGACAGCGCTGACCCCCAAGGTGAAGGTGATGGCAGCCCTACACTTCTTTGCCACCGGTACCTTTCAACACACTGTGGCATCTACTGGTGGTATGTCACAGACTATGTTCAGCCGTGTGCTACACGATGTTTTGGTGGCGATGTTGAGATGCCTTAACCAGTTCATCTATTTCCCACAACGTCACCGACTCACTGACGTCAAGAGTGACTTCTATGCCCTGGGGAGGATGCCACATGTCATTGGCTCCATTGATGGGACACATGTGGCTTTGGTACCACCACAGGCACATGAGCAGGCATACAGGAACAGGAAACATTACCATTCTGTCAATGCTCTGGTGGTATGTCTTGCAAACATGACCATCACACATGTTTGTGCCCGTTTCCCCGGTTCTGCACACGATGCCTACGTGATGAGGAGTAGTCGCATCCCGAGGATGATGTCACAGATGCCGAACCAGCGTGCTTGGCTTGTCGGTGTGTACTGACTTTGTACCATTGTGTGTGTTGTGCTATGTTGCTTTCCGCACACTTTTCAATGTTGGCTAATGTGCAATTGTCTGTCTGTAGGTGACTCGGGATACCCCAACATGCCGTGGTTGCTGACACCCCTCAGGAACCCTGTGACACCAGCCCAGATGCGCTACAATGAGGCACATGGTCGGACCAGGAGGGTGATTGAGCGGACCTTTGGTCTCCTGAAGAGCCGCTTCCGCTGCCTGGACAAGACAGGAGGCGCCCTCCCATATGCCCCAGCAAAGGTGTGCAAGATTATCATCGTCTGCTGCATGCTCCACAACCTGGCAGTGCGGAAGGAGTTGCCTCTCATCCTGGATGACGATGACCAACATCCGCCACCTGTGGAGGATCCAGGCCTGGGCCACGATGCCAGTGATGATGATGATGATGGTGATGGTGATGTCCGCACACAGCTCATCACCAACTTCTTCAGCTGAATGTGAGTATCCAGAGTGTTGTACTATCAATGAATTTGATTTGCATGATATGTGTGTGTGGTGCTCTGGTGCTGTTTGAGTGTGGCCATGTGCAACTTGACTGGATGCATGCGGAGATGTGTCCTTGCAGGTGGTCTGTACTTGCCAACAGTGTAGACATGCTAACTTGCTTTTGTGTATTTAACTTGTGACAGGTATTAGACATGAGTATTGCCATTCTGTGCTGTTCTTCTGTGCTTTTGAGTGTGTGTCATGTCTGTCCTTCACAGGGTGCTGCTGGAGTTGTTAGAACAACTTGGATCCCCCGAATCAATGATTCAACTTCCAAGGTGGCAGCAGTTGTTCCCCTACAGGTGATGTGCCACACACCCCTGGACTTTCTATCTTCTGCATTGTTTGACTTTGTGGCCACAGCCAGGTGGGATTAGCTTGCATTTGTAGTGGAAACAACATGTAGCAAATGTGTAATAAACCTGTTCTACATTTTGGGGTGTGCGTTGTCCGTAGTCACACATCTGAGTGACATTTGCTTACTGCACCTGTGTTGTAGTTGACACAGACTGTGAATATGTGTGGTGTCTGTGCATTGCACTGTATTTCCAGGCAACATCAGTGTAGGGGATGAGTCATATGGCCCTGGTGTGTATGTGTTGTGTGGCCCTAGTGGTGTGTCTCCCTCATATGTGTCACGTCGCCATGACTGCCATGACGGTGTTGGACTTGCTGTAGCAGTCAGCATGCACAGTGTCATATTTCTGATCACCATCTCCATGACAGAGACCACGTTGGAATCACAACAGAGGCAGATATGGTTTTTTGGTGAGTTTATTTACAAAAGGTGTGGGGATGGTGCACAGGATGGTGGGTGCTGTACATAGCAATTGGAATCCAAAGTTCCCATGTGAATTGGAAGTCCTGGTAGATGGAATGTCCAGGGTATAGTCCACAGTCATCTGATGAATTTGTACAACTAGAGCTCCCCATGTCATGTGGGCGAGTTGGGTTGCTATCGACAGGGCGTGCAGTTTGCACACAGAGGAAAAGTTCCAGAACAGGTGTTGGCTTCCTGGGGGATGTAGCTGGCCATCGGCCTCTCAGTTTGGCCTCCTCGGACGGCCCCTCTTCTTGGGGGATCCTCAGGTGCAGGCTGCCGCGGTGCAGGGTACTCTCCGCCAGAGTCCTCCTCCCTCCCTGTGGCTGTTGCGGATGTAGTGGCAACAGATGTTGTGGGCGCACAGGGAGGTGAGGCCATGTTGGTGCTGATCTGGCGGAGGCATGTCAGTATGTCCCTATGCACCGCTGTGAGTTCTTGCAATGTGTCCCACTTGGACTCCATGCGAGACATGTGTGTCTCGACACGGGACATGTGGGAGTCCAAGCGGGCATGATGGGCAGCCTGCTGCTGTTGTATGTCCTTGAGGATCCCCACTACCTGGGTGACCTCTCCGGTGCTGGTCTGGTACGCATCTGCAATGCGTGCCAGTTGTGGGTCATCACGCAGTCCTGACCCCTCTGCAAATAGCGACCTGTGTCTACCACCCCTCCCACCACCCCTGGCAACACGTGCAGGGCCTGCGGTGCCACGCACAGGTGACCGTGTGCCCACTTGGGTGTTGTTAGTGGGCTCGATGGCAGCGGCTCCAGTTTGGTCCTGGGTCCCTGCGCTGTTGTCACCTGTGGTCCTTGGTGTGTCCGTGTTGGCAGGGGTGGCCTGTGTGTTGGCAGTTGTTGGAGGGGTGGGTGCAGGGGGTGCAGATGTTGGTCCTGCTGGTGCTGCATGATGACTGGCACCGGAGGGTCCAGCTTGTTGTTCGCCATCCGAGGAGTGCAGAGGCTGATCCACACCAGTGAGCTCTGTGTCCCCCGGAGCCTGGGACAGGGACTCCTCCTCATCTGCTGCTGAGTCCCCATCTTCACCTGTTTTGGGGAGAGACACAGATTGTATGGTATGTTTCTACAGGCATCAATTGTTAAAACACCGGACAGTTGTGACTGTACCTCTGGATGCGGCCCTGGACATTGCATTCTACTCAGTTATGACAGTCAGTGAGTGATATTGGTGTAGCACATTGTCCTGCCAACCTGTGGCATGTCAATGTGAATGTTGAGGTGTGTGCCTGACCAGCATTGGTGGTATTTGGTTGCCACCCGGGCCGACTTCTCCCCCAGCCCAAATATCCCACCATGGAACATGCTTCCATTGCAGGGAGTGCAAGTTGTCTTTCAGGATGTCAGTCAGTGGTGTCCTGCTGTTGGTTGTTGCACAGTTGCCTGCAGGGCCTTGTGCTCCCCCCAGCAGTACCCAGTGTCAGCCATCTTGTGAGTCCTTTTCCACTCCCTGTGATGTGAGCATGGTTCAGGGTGGTGTTGATGGGCCAATTGTGAGGCTGAGCAACATCTGTGACTACCACTCCCATCATGCTATTGCCTCCACCCCCCTTCCCAGCATGCCCATCCTTCCTTCCTTTTGAGTGGACTTCAGTGTGTGTGAGTGTGAGAGCAATGGCAAGATGGCTGACAATGTGGTCGTGTTGTTTGTTTGTGCACAGTTGCCTGCAGGGCCTTGGGTTCCCCGAGCAGTGCCCTGAGT
The DNA here is from genome assembly GCA_963921515.1 of Calotriton arnoldi. Classification (NCBI taxonomy): domain Eukaryota; kingdom Metazoa; phylum Chordata; class Amphibia; order Caudata; family Salamandridae; genus Calotriton; species Calotriton arnoldi. The sequence goes on from CAWUFW010008398.1 coordinate 855,895, forward strand.
CAGCCATCTTGTGAGTCCTTTTCCACTCCCTGTGATGTGAGCATGGTTCAGGGTGGTGTTGATGGGCCAATTGTGAGGCTGAGCAACATCTGTGACTACCACTCCCATCATGCTATTGCCTCCCCCCCCTTCCCAGCATGCCCATCCTTCCTTCCTTTTGACTCTGCTTCCCTGTGGGGTGGGGTGCCTGTGCTGATAGGTTGGCTGAGAGTGTTCTCCTTGCGGTTGTTTGGCTACGAGTCCCAAGAGTGTCCCTGTGCTTCACACAGTATGAGCCCGGCTGGTTGGTCTTTGTGGGATCTTGAGTTAGAATGTGAGGCATTGAATTCTCCCAGGTGGGTTCTGTGGAGTTAGTGTTGGGGTGTGTGTGAGGGGAGGTGCTTGTGACTATGGTCAGTGCTGTGAGTCCTCCTTCCCACCCAGCCAGATATCCCACCATGGAACATGCTTCCATTGCAGGGAGTGCAAGTTGTCTTTCAGGATGTCAGTCAGTGGTGTCCTGCTGTTGGTTGTTGCACAGTTGCCTGCAGGGCCTTGTGCTCCCCCCAGCAGTACCCAGTGTCAGCCATCTTGTGAGTCCTTTTCCACTCCGTGTGATGTAAGCATGGTTCAGGGTGGTGTTGATGGGCCAATTGTGAGGCTGAGCAACATCTGTGACTACCACTCCCATCATGCTATTGCCTCCACCCCCCTTCCCATCATGCCCATCCTTCCTTCCTTTTGAGTGGACTTCAGTGTGTGTGAGTGTGAGAGCAATGGCAAGATGGCTGACAATGTGGTCGTGTTGTTTGTTGGTGCACAGTTGCCTGCAGGGCCTTGTGTTCCCCCAGCAGTGCCCTGTGTCAGCCATCTTGTGAGTCCTTTTCCACTCCCTGTGATGTAAGCATGGTTCAGGGTGGTGTTGATGGGCCAATTGTGAGGCTGAGCAATATCTATGACTCCAACTCCCATGATGCTATTGGCTACACTGACTTTACCAGCATACACAGAATTCCTTCCTTTCAGTGATCTTCCCTGTGAGGTGGTGTTCTAGTGATGTCAATATATCTGGGAGTGTTTGTTGGTTCTATTTGTGCCACTGCCTTGCTGTATTTGTTGTTAGGTTTGTAGATGTCATGACACAGTTAGATGTCACCATGAGATGGCAGGTATTGTGTTTGTCTGACTGGCATTCACATCTTGGGATGAGTATGTTTTGTTTGCTGTGTATTTGGTGAGGGTGCATGGTTTGCCTATCCCTTTGAGGGTGCTGTGTGTGTATTGTCACACCATATTGTGTATATAAGTTGTGTACTCACCAGGCTCTGGGATGTCTGTTAGTCCATATACGCTCACTGGTGGTAGGATGGCCCGCACCTTCTCCTCCCAGGGCCTGAGGTATATTGGTTTTGCAGGAGGGCCACTGCCGGTGCGCTGGCTGATGATGTAGTCCTTTTGAGTAGGTCCCGGACCCTCCTGCGCACATCATACCACCTGTTCTGGATGTCTTCCTTTGTGCGCAAACATGGTGATTGTGCATTCACCCTGTCGACAATCCTCGCCCACATCTTGGTTTTCTGCGACATGGGGGTCTGTTGTACCAATGTACCAAACAACTGTGGCTCTACCCTGAGTATCTCGTCTACCAGGACTTCCAATTCACAATCTAGGAACTTGTGGTTCTTCTTTGGGGCATGGTGATGGGTGGTGGTGGTGATTGATGTGTGTGTGTGTGTGTGTGCAAGTGGGGGGTGTGAGTGTAGGTTTAGCTGGGTGTGTGTGAGGGTGCTATTTGTAAGTGTGGTAATGGTGTGTGGCTTGTGTGATGCATGAGCTGTGAGTGTGTCTGTGGTTGCTGTGTGATGGTGTTGTTTGCTGGCAGGTCTGTGGAATTTGCAAATGCTCATGGTAGGGATTTGTGGCCTTTATGTAGGTGGGGTTGGGGGTGTGTCCTTGTTCCATTTTTTCCCCACCCCCAGTATTTATTGGCTTTGTGGTAGCTTGTTTGGCCTTTTTTTTACTTTTTTCCCTTGGTGCTTTGGGTGCATGTAGGAGTCGTTCTTGTGTCCGAGTCGGACGCTGCTGTTGTCTGATGCGATGTTGTCCGACTCGTTCCCGCTGTGTTTCAGGTTGGTTTCATGTGCGGCGTACTGAGTCGGTCGCGGAGTATTGGGTTGATTCGGCTGGGTTTTGTGTGCGTATGGTCGTACGGCTTGTGCTCCGTGCGAGTCGGTCGTGTTTCGCACGCATAGCATCGTACTACGCGGGTCGGAGTTCGCGGGTACGCTTCGCTCGGTCGCTATCCGGGTGCGTGTCGGTCGGTTAGTTTCGGAAGTGTTTTTCCGGCCGGATGGCTTGTTTCCGTCCGGCCTCGGTCGTTCGTTTTGTATTCCGTCCGAGTCGGTCGGGTTTCACATGCATTTCATCGCACTACCCGGGTCGGATGGCGCCGGTTCGTGTCGGTCGGAATAAATTCCCGCACCGAGTCAGTCGGTACGTTTTCCGGCCCGAATCGGAATCGACCCCTTAGTGTTTTCAGAAATACCTGTTATTAAGGAACTAAATAAGGTTTCGAGTAGTAAAATTGCACATTATATGGGAGAATTCTTCCATATGACTAAGGCTTTAGATGTAGAATATGCTTATAAAAACAATTTAACATGTAGTTTGCAGGTTGAAGAAAAAGTATTTATGAAATGGTAGAAAGTTGAATGGAAAGTTTTCAGAAGAAAGCTGCTGAACAGAAGTCGCAAGTTCCACCATGGGCTTTCAGGGAAGGAAATTATGAGAAAGGCGAAACATACGCTGCAATGTCCCTGGACTGGCATCAGAAGGGAAAAATATGTTTGCTTAGAATGAAAACTAACTATAACAATTATTTCATCGGTACTAGTGAATGTGAGCATACCTTTCAAATTACTGGAGGTTGGGGAGTGAAGGGTGGAACTGATCCTGTGTTTCCGGGAATCTATTATGTGTGTGGTAAGAAAGCCTACTATAGGTTGCCTGCACATTGGTATGGTAGTTGTTATTTTGCTATTGTCTTTCCAAAGGTCTATCACATGGACCGAAACAGCAAGAGACTAAAGGAAATAAATTACAGACTAACACGTAACAAGAGAGCAAGTTTCTCAGAAATAGTAGGTGATATTTTTGGTGAGCTGATACCCTCAGTTGGAGTCGTTCTAAATTCCCACAAAATTCAGAAGTTATCCACAGTGGTTGATCGTTTATCAACAGATACTGCTGGTGGTTTCTTAATGATTGACACAGAAATGATTGCAATCAGATCAATGGTTTTGCAAAATCGACTTGCCCTTGATATCTTATTGGCAAAAGAGGGTGGACTCTGTGGGATGTTGAAAATCCAACACTGCTGTACTTATATCCCTGACAAAAGTAAAGGAATTGAGGGATATATAAAGAATATTATGAAATTACATGAAGATTTGACCCAACTGGAGGTTGACGGTGTTTGGGAGAGACTTGGTAAGAGTTTCTCCTCTGTAGGTAATTGGTTTTCTACTTTTGGAAATAGTTTATTAGGAAAAATAATAATGCCACTTATTTCAGTAGCCATAATAACCTTAATGATAATAACAACATACAAATGTTGTAAGTGTAAGAGTGGGAAAAAGGAAATGACCGAATCAGAGAATAGACGAAGGGCGTGAAAGAGAAAAGAGAGGAAATTGAGCTAGAAGAATACTATAATATGATGTAAGATATAGATGAAAGTGCCATAAAAAGAGGGAAGAATACAGAGTTTTAGATAAATGAAGATGGCACTCGGTATGGTAGGTATTTTTATGATGGCTCCAGAAAGCCATCAAAGGGGGGATTGATGGAGCAGGATTTCGAAAAAGGAATGCCCCCATAATACGCACTAACAGCAAGTAGTAATAGAAAATTAACGTGCACCTTACATGAACACAAGGGAAAACTGCTTTACGCATGCATGCACTAACGTGAGATAACGCATGAAAGAACTAAAACCGTATTTACCTTATGCTTTGAAAGAAACGAGAAACAATGCATGACTAGGCCGCATGTGTATTTCGTAGTTTGCATGTTGCATCTTGCTTTGAAATAATAAATAATATCGTTTTTGCATAAAGCTATGCTAGGAAAAACGTTAACAGGGAATAGTGCAAAGGTGAGTGGTAAACAGTGAAAACTACATTATCATATAATTAATGGTGGGCAGTCAAAATATCGAATTTTAAATATCGACCTACACTAATATCGAGTTTTTAATATCGTAGGGACAAAATATCGAAGTCAAGAATATCGTAGCCCAGAATATCGACTTTAAGGTAAGTAATATCGATTTTTTTAATATCGAAGTAAGTAATATCGAAGTCATTAATATCGTTAGCAAAAATATAGTTGTTAATAATATCGATTTTTTTTAGTGTTATGTATTTTATATGTATGTTTAACATTTTTTGTAAAGTTTTTTCATTATTTTTAAATATTTGTATTAAATGTTTAGAAAATAGTAATTTTTTTTAAAGGAAATTTTGCGTTTTAGTATTAGAGCGGGTTGTGGGTTTATAGGGGAATAGGGTGGGAAGTAATTTAATTAAAATTAATTAATTAATCTGTTTTTATTTATTGTTATTCATTGTTAATTTATTGTTAATTATTAATTGGTAATTAATGTATATTAATTGGTTAATTTATAATTATATTAATTATAATTAATTTATTATTAATTTTTATTTATTGTTATTGTTAATTAATTTATTGTAAATTAATTATTAATTGGTAATTAATTTTAATTCATTGATTAATTGGTAATTAAATTAATTATGTTATTTTTAATGTGTAGCGGGTTGTGGGTTTATAGGGGAATAGGGTGGGAAGTAATTTAATTATAATTAATTAATTAATATGTTTTTATTTATTGTTATTCATTGTTAATTTATTGTTAATTAATTATTAATTGGTAATTAATTTATATTAATTGGTTAATTTATAATTATATTAATTATAATTAATTTATTATAAATTTTTATTGATTGTTATTGTTAATTAATTTATTGTAAATTAATTATTAATTGGTAATTAATTTTAATTCATTGATTAATTGGTAATTAAATTAATTATGTTATTTTTAATGTGTAGCGGGTTGTGGGTTTATAGGGGTATAGGGTGGGAAGTAATTTAAATATAATTAATTAGTTAATATGTGTATATTTATTGTTATTGATTATTTATTGTTAATTAATTATTAATTGGTAATTACTTTTTATTAATTGGTTAATTAAAAATCATATTAATGATAATTAATTTATTATTATTTTTAATTTATTGTTATTGCTAATTAATTTATTGTTAATTAATTATTAATTGGTAATTAATTTCTATTAATTGATTAATTGATAATTAAATTAATTGTGTTATTTTTTTATGTGTAGCGCATTGTGTGTTTATAGGGGAATAGGGTGGGAAGTAATTTAATGTTATTTAAGTAAATATTAATTTAATTTAATAGGAATTTATTAATAATTATTTGGTTAAATAATTATTAATATGTTATTTATTTAAAAAAATAATAATTATAAGTATGTTAATTTAACCCCTACGCGATCCTACATTTTCCCTACTGTTGCACTCACTGGAGTGGGAATAGTAATTTTTACCCCTACGCTATCCAACACTTTCCTTTCCCTACTGTTGCACTCACTGCAGTGGGAATAGTAATTTTTACCCCCCCGCTATCCAACACTTTCCCTACTGTTGCACTCACTGGAGTGGGAATAGTAATTTTTACCCCCCCGGTATCCAACACTTTCCCTACTGTTGCACTCACTGGAGTGGGAATAGTAATTTTTGCCCCTACGCTATCCAACACTTTCCCTACTGTTGTACTTGTTGGAGTGGGAATAGTAATTTTTACCCCTATGCTATCCAACACTTTCCCTACTGTTGCACTCGCTGGAGTGGGAATAGTAATTTTGACCCCTACGCTATCCAATGCTTTCCCTACTGTTGCACTCACTGGAGTGGGAATAGTAATTTTTACCCCTACGCTATCCAACACTTTCCCTACTGTTGCACTCACTGGAGTGCGAATAGTAGTTTTAACCCCTACGCTATCCAACACTTTCCCTACTGTTGCACTCACTGGAGTGGGAATAGTAATTTGATTTCCTCTGCTATCTAATATTTGGTATTTTTTTAGCTAATGTACTGTATAATTATTTTTAAAAAGATTTAAAATAATTTAAATTTTTTTAAATTTGTTACATATATTTATTTAAGTTTTATTTATATTATTGTTTTATGTGTATAGATGTATTTATAATTTATAAAAAATAAATTAAACAATTTATAAGTTATTAAAATAAATATTAAAACATATTAATAAGTAAGTATATATATATTATATATTATATGTATATGTTTAATGAATTTTCAAATTATATATATTATTTATAATTTTTAAGCATTTTAAAATATTTTTAACTATGTTTCTTTTAATTATATGTATTATTTACTTTATTTTACAATATGTTTTTAACTTAAATTAAAAACGATATTTTTAACGATATTTTTGACATCGATATTTTTTTCGATATTTTTGTACTTACCTTAATGTAGATAGGATATCGATATTCTTGTCTTCGATATTTTTGCTGCGATATTTTTGTAGGTCGATATTGTGACCTTCGATATTTAGTCAGTGATTCATAATTAATGAATGTTCATTTTCCATTTGCTATAGTGAGCTGGATGAGACGCCATTTTCCTTAAATTAGCCGAATAAAGGAGGGGTTGGATGAATGAGTAAAAATGAACTGACAAAGGCACGCTGGAGCGCTGAGCACAGCAGAAGAAGTGAAAGGGTTGAAGGCCAATGTGATGATCGTCTGCCAAGGGATGTGACAGACCGTGGGACAGAAGAACTCCTTCTGTGGACATTGCTTAAAATTATATACAATTGTAACATGGATCAGATCGTGTGCATGCACAATGTATGAGTTCATGGGAATGGGCATAAAACAAAGAATAAGCCCAAATATGAGTGAAGTCACCATGGTGTGACATACCACCCCCCAAAGTCCACCAATCAACTGTTTAGTTTCGTAAATTGTTTCAACTGATGTGGGACGGACATGTAGGTTTTGGGTATAACTGGGGTGCCTTTAGGGGTGTGGTTAAGTTAGGCTGGTGAGGCTGAGAGAGAGGGGAGACGCGTCGCTGTTCGTCGGTTTGCAGAGAGGCCTAGCTGTTTCTGTCCTGTTCCTGTCCCTGAAATCTTTGTTCCCTGACTCTATTTCAGGGTACCCCCACCATCACTTAGGCCAGAGTGGTGGTTTTCTACAAATCTGTCGGGTTTGTATTATTCTGACTCGTTCTTGCATAATTTATCTGCGAATGTATTTTGTCTCTGAAACTTTTGTCTCTTCATCTATCCACTCCTTCATGCATAATGTCATTATTTGATTGATGAGTTTGTCTCTATCTGAATTGCTGATGTTTTCTCTCCCTTTGTGAGATCATTGTTTGCACTTGTAACCGTATGCATTTGAGCATTTTTATAATCTAATTTGAGATAAACTTTATTAACTTCAACGAGAGTCTGTGTTTATTTAGTTGGTCGAATGATTAGTGAGATAAAGGAGTATCATTACCATCAACTATTCAACTAATTGGTTCATCGACCAAGTAGAGGGAAAGTTGATGTATAAATTAGATAAGTATTTGGAAATGCTATATATGAATCTTAGGAGGAAGAGAATTGAACTTTTATAAAAATTGACCCCAGCGCATCAGGGATTTGGGTGAATGTGTATGGGCAATTGTTCTGTGATATTATTGAGTATTGATCCCTGATTAGGCATTGGCCTCGCGCTGGATCACCACCATCCCTATGATAGCAGCGAATTCTACTGGGTCACAATTTGCAGCCTACCTTATTAACATTCATGAGATAGGTCGACTTATGACCCACTACAAGTTGTTTTTTTGCAATCTGACCTATTAGTACATAGGCCAGTTTGTAAAATACCACAGAGGTCACAAATTGCGACCAGTATTTTATGACCAGTGTTTAGTAACTCTAGCAGTAGGTCTCTCAATGGTACACAGGCGCAGATATCAGAGACATTCATGTCTATATATTCAATAATGATATTAATGACTGACTTAGGGAAGGAGAGACGCGGATGCTGCCTCATCATACTAAACTCTGCCAAGTCTGTAATAAGTGAATGCCTCTATGATGCTCATTTTGCTTACCCTGTTAATATCCTTGATCTGCCTCTGCACATTCTTTATATTGAGGGACTGATTTTAGTTTGGGGGGTACTCAGTCACATACCAGCCGAGTACCCTGTCCGTCAAACACTCGTTCCTCCCACTCTAATTTGAGTTAGTGGTGTAACAAAGGCCCCTGCAGCCCCTGCAGTGCAGGGGACCCGAGCTCCAAGGGGCCCCCTCAGTACAGTACCCTGGCCTGAGAGCTCCTGAGTGAGTCCGGAGGGGGGCCCCTCTATGTACTTTGCGGGGGGCTCCTTCAAGTTTCAGTACGCCACTGATTTGAGTAAAGCGAATTGCCATTTTTCTTATCGTGGTGCCCCTGCCAGCTCCGCTGTCGAAAGCTTATGCCGACGGACTGACGGAGTAGGGTCCAATAACATAATGACCTCAAACCTCCTGCCCTATTTAGCGAAGATGATCTGATGTGTTTTTTCTGTCCTTCACCGCCAGAGGAATCCCAGCAGTGCAGGACAGAAAAATAAGGAAAATGGCCTCTCCTCCTTTGGAAAAACTCCCAGTGTGTGGGGGTGGGGGGGGGGGCATTAGGGTTTTTGTTTTTGAATAACAAACTCCAATTTGGGAGTTTATTTTTCAAATGGAGATCCGTATTTTATTTGTTTAATTTAAGCCATAATCCTCATGTCACACAGTTCGGCTCTTTCCAGTGTTGCCCCTCAGAATACATTATTTTTATTCCATTAAACACCAGAGACGTTCTATTTTTATTTCAATATAGCTTTTTAAAATATATAACCTTAGTTTATTGTTTTGTATTGTTTTATTTTTTCCTCTTTGTTTTGTGTACTTAAAAGCTGCACTTACTCCATTTGTTTTGTGCATTGTAAATAATAAACTTGACAATTATTTGAGAATAATTGGACGAAAGGACAAGACAACCAGGTTTTGGAAAAATGTTTTTAGTGACAGGCTCTCCCCAGAAGCAGTCAGCGGACCCAGGTCTGATCTTAGATATTCAATCAGGGGGTACATACCAGGCGTGGACTGTTTGAAATGCACATCCTGATGACTTTGCTGCAACTGATGAACATGAAACTCTACTTAAAGAAAATTCCCAATCACCTTTTGGCAAGGGTGTCCACAGAAACGCATCCTAAATTGTCCTAATATTGATGGGGTGAGCCACTAGCGTAACGAAACTTGAGGGGGCCCTCTGCAAGGTTTGTGGAGGGGCCCCCTCCGGACTCAATCAGGAGCTCTTCAGCCAGAGTATTGTGCTGAGGGGGTCCCCTGGAGCTTGCCCTTCCCCCCACACACTGCGGGTGCTGCGGGGGCCTGTGTTACGCCACTGGGGTGAGCCAAAGACGAGAACGGTGATGACTTATAGCATTTTGAATTCTAACTCCTCCAAAGGAGAGAATTTCCAGGCAAGGGACTCTCACCAATTATGGTCGCCAAGTTCCCCTTTGTCATGTACACTCTGTAATACTAAATTAGAACCTGTAGGGAAACTCCTTACAACTGGTTAATAAAGTATAATTTCACCATCTCTATGAAGTTGAAAAACTTAATCTAAACCCATTTGTATCCATTTTCTGAATCCTTTGGTGCAGTAGGAGGATTGGTAGCCAGCAGAGACTAGTGGCATCCCAAATAAGAACGCATGTTTGAAGATGCACTTGTGTAATGACATCAATTAGGGTGACCAACAAGAGTTGTGACTTCATTTATTTTCGGAAAGTGGTTTGTGGATACGAAATCACATGACCTATTCTGATAGGGGATACTATATTTTTTTTAAATATTTTTCCCCGTGTTTATCCATGCTATAGAGTTGATACCCTACCACTATCCCCAGTTAGGCCGCGATGTAGTATGAATAGGTGCTAGTAAATATGTACCCTCACTGATTTTTAAGCAGAATCAGAATTTTGTAGGAAATTCGTAACCTCTCTCTCCCCCACACACCCTTTGTAAGCCACTGACAATTCTATCTTAGTCCTTGAAAAGCACTCCAGCAATTTGAGGGCCTGATTTACAAAGGGGCTCCGCACTCATGGCGGAGGCCCCGCAGTCGTAGGGGAGTCTCGACACTCGGGGCAGAATGTCCGCAATGAGAATTCTCATGGCAAAGATTCCGCCCGAGTGCGGAGACTCCTCCACGACTGCGGGGCCTCCACCATGTGTGCAGAGGCTTCTCACTGCGGAGATTCCGCCCCAAGTACGGAGACTCCCCCATGACTGCGGGGCCTCCACCATGAGTGCAGAGGCTTCTCACTGCGGAGATTCCGCCCCAAGTACGGAGACTCCCCCATGACTGCGTGGCTTCCACTACGAGTGCGAGGCCATGTGTGAATCAGGCCCATAGTGTGCAGCATTGTAAATAAACATAAACATTGGGGCAGTCCATTCATTTTAATGGAGGCCATCTTCCCAGAAGCCAACAAAAGAAGTCAAAAGAAGCTTAGTTACATGGAGAACAATCGTAGGATGCCGCATTGATGAGAGGTTATTTATTTGGAGTGAAAAGTAAAGCCAATACGGGCAGCCACTCGCCAACACCTGCTCTCTGCCACTCCAACTGCTGCAACGCTGCCTTAACAGCGGCGGCTGGTATTTAATGGCGGTGGGGAGATGGGTCACGGGGGGGGGAGTGAAAACAAAAAAATAAAATTACACTTACCTATCTGCCTCCGCCGCCACCTCCTCTCGGTCCTCTTCTGCCCACATCCAGGGCAGGAAGCACCGGCTCCCAGCCTCCCGATAGCCAATCACAACACTGCAATGCAGCATTATGATTGGTCTGAGCGCCGTGGATTGGCGCTCAGCCAGATAATGGGAGGCTGAGCATGTTCTCCATGCAGGCTGTAATGCAGCCTACATGGAGAACATGTAAAGTGCGCATGACGGTTTGACCGGCCCGAGACTGCTGGTCAAAGCGTCCTGCGCACTTGGAGTGGGCAAAGCACTCCTCCCCTGCCCTGCGAGCAGAGCAACCGCGCCCCGCCCGAGCAAGAACGTAAAAATAAAATGATAATAACAATAAGTTATTTTCATTTTATTTTTCCTTTTTGACTTTCTCAGTGGGGCGACGGAGGAGATGCCAATGTGCCTTAACGTTCTAATCAACTGCCAAGGGCAACAAAGTGGTGCAGAGATGTCACGAGCCAGCTCTCCCCGCATACATATGCAGATATAACAAGCATCCTTGCTTTGTCCCTTTCCTGAAAGGAGACCTAGGTGGGTGCATTCCAATTGCACCACCCATGCCACCGGAGCTCTGGACAAGGTGTTAATCTAAATAATAAAATAAGTAGGGTCTAACTCGAATTGGCAATAAGAAAGATAGGAGGAAATGCTACCCCACCCTATGAAAAGCTTTTTGAGCATCATTGACAACATGGCTGCTACTTCCTGCCTCTGATATGTGATGTAGATTTTGTCCCTGGTGCGGTTGACACTGTCTGTGCCCTTATTTCCACTCAAAAAGCCACAATGATCTATGTTAAACAACAACAAGGTCATGTTTTTTTTTTTACTTATCCTCAACAAGTACATTTAATAATGAGATTGGCCAGTAGGATAACCATGAGACATTATTTAGCTAATGGGTACATATTTCTAACTCAGTAACCATGAAGCCCATAAAACCATGAATCCCATATTCTTGAAAGAAAATATAAAATAAACCATAACCACGAATTTCTGGAGGGGGCGGTGGATCAGACATGTCCTGAACAAATATATGGAACATTTTGATGAAGAGGGTTTCCATGGAGAACAGAGAAATAAAAGGAGCATTGGTGAGAAACATAACAATAAACTGTGGTAATGGGTCCTGGGTAATGGGTTGCTTTATTTTCACATGCATCGGCTTTCCTTTCTATGTTCACCTGAGCTAACAGCTTTTAACATCGATGTCTACACATTTACCACCAGTATTTGACTACTTATTACAGGCAGGGCCGCTGTAATTATGTGATTGTGCGGCGATTTCTGCATAATTATAGATATGCCGCATTTGCCACATAATCCATCATCTGCTGCATAATCTGTAGATTTTAACAACAAAAAAAATTGTTTCTAGCTGAAACGGTTCAAAAGTTACTAAAAACGCAGCGTGAGGTGTTGCAAAGATTGACTGGTCAACTTTCTGCTGCTCATTGCTATATTTGGGTACTAAACTTGTACTAATGAGGTGCACCTAATGCCCAGACAGTGTTAACAAGTGTAAAAAGTACAAAATAACGAAGAAATACTATTAAAAAATGTGCAGCATTATGTTGCATTATTTGCCTTTTCTTGCCGCATAATTTACCCAGCCGCATAATTGGTCCTCTCCTGCCCCATAATTCCAGTGCCCCTGATTATAGGTCACTCTGACATTTGCAGGTAGTAACCATGGATAAGGTTGCAGTTGGGGAAACTAGTGAAGGATGCTGCTCCGCGTGGGCTCTATCCGGCCAGCCCAGGCAGTATTGAGAAGTTATTTACCTGATTGCATCCTTTTGGTGGAGCCCATCTTTACAGGATGTGCTGTCATTTGACGATTAAGTGTATTCTATGAGTTATACTTTTCTTTTGCTTTCAACGAGACCAACTGGGCTAACAATGATTTCTACAAGAAAAGGACTGGGAATGTGGTGTCGGGCCAACACGGAGCATCCGGGCAATCTTAGGGTTGAAAAAACTCTTCTTATCTGAAACTGGCTCCTGTTCCTGGCAAAAACTCCAAGCAACACAGCTCTATGGGGTAGTGTTGAAGGGTATCATCATGGACGTCGATTCACCAAAATGCCAAAGGTAGAGGGCGTGGTGGTACCCATCCTTGGACATAATAGGAATTTAAGTCAAATGACCTTTGACCCTGACATTTAAAACCTCATAAGAAGTGCTCAAACAATATATTAAATCAACTAAATCAACAATTAACAATTAATAAAAACAAAAACACAAAGATCTATTAGATGACACCTATATTTTAATTAGAACGGTGACATCATAGGCCAGGGAAATAATATGCTTTTCCTTTCGTTTGAAGTTGAGGACACAGTGTCACAATGAAAGAATGGCACTGGGAACCAAAATTATTTCCACCACAAATGCTCATGATGTCATTGCTTTCTTTTAGTGTGTTACAGTATTCCTTTTCGTTGTTAGGATGTTTTAATGATCACCTGAAAACCACTGTCGGTCTTGCTACCTACAGAGTTAGATTTTTTCTTCAGATAGTTTTTCATGTAATCACAATAAAGAAAAAATGTAAATTTCCTAACAATGTGTCTTTTTATTTCACATTATTTCAACGTTATTTCACGCATTACTCTTCTGAGTTTACTTATTTTATAGCACTGGATCTGAGTTTAAACAACAGAAAGTAAGCAATGCTTATAAGGGCGCTGTTTACCTTATGCTCTTGGTGCTGCTTTTGCCACCTCTGAAGCCAGGGGTAGTAAAGGAAGTGCCATAGGTCGCAAGGCATAAGCCAGGTGCGACTCCTGAATGACGTCTAAGCACGACAATAATTGTTACATTAATTTTTAAATGCAAAAAGTTATTAAAACATTTTAGAATTGAATAAAAAATCTGTTCTATTTTTATATATTTGTTTTACAGTAATTTATATTTATTTATACAACTTGAAAAAATTTAAATTAACATTACTTGCTATGGGGATTGATTTTAAGTCCCTACCACAATTATTTTCTATGGGAAGGTGCTGCAGCATCAGCAGTTGACCATGTGTAATGCTGGACTTACTTCAGAACTGAGCTGGAGTAATTTACTATCGGATTTAGGCCCGTTGTTTAGCGTTAGTATCTTCCTCCTCTTTAATAGTAAGTAGTCCCCATTTTCCAACCACTCCCACATTTACTACTATAACGTTTACTGATATGTGCTGAAACTCCGCAATGAGATCTCTGCACAGATTCACAAAGATAGGCGATGTGGAGGTGTAATGGCCGCTTGTAGGTTTGTGAATAGCATGTTGTAGTGTGTTTCTAGCACTGCTATAGTACTACAAAACATACTGCAAAATGCAGTTTGTAAAAAGGACCCTATATATCTACATTTATGATTTATGACAATAACATCCATTGATGACTTATAAGCGAATTTCTTATGCCTAAGATTGAAGTATGTACACTACATTCCCCAAACATGGAGTAGATAAGTTAAATTACCAAAGTATTGTAACTTTTTTACATCTTTCATTGTTATTATTTTACCTACCATGCAATCTTTTCATATACACAGCTTGAAAATGGTTGTATGACGGAACAACGCATGCGATTACATCGCATGCCTTAACAACGCGGTCTTTACCACAGTAGCGTCTGTACCACGCATGCCTTTACAACGAATTTCATTGCAATGGCATGATTGATAAAGGCATATGCGTGTAAAGGGTTAAACCCTAGCCTCCCGCCCTGAGCCCTAAAACTGGCATTCAGTCCCAAAAACTACCCCAACCCTAACGCCAGCCCTAAATACACTCCAGCTTTCCGCCTTTAGCCCTAAAACCAGCCCCAGCCTTAAAAACTACCCTAATCCACCGCCCTAAGCCCTAAAACCTGGCCCGCAGCCCTGAAAACTACCCAACCCCAGCCCTTAAAACACCCCAGCCCCCTGCCCTGAGCCCTAAAACCAGCCCCAGCCTTGAAAACTACCCGGAACCCAGCCCTTAAAACACCCCAGCCCCCCACCCTGAGCTCTAAAACCGGCCTCAGCCATGAAAAATACCCCTCCCCCAGCCCTAAAAACACCCCAGGCCTCTACCCTGAGCCTTAAAACTGGACCCCAGCCCTGGAAACTACCCCAGCCCTAAAAACAGAAAACTACTCCCCAGGCCGCATCGTGATCTTTCCTGTTCCTCCCAATCTCGTCTGGGCAGAAAATCCCTCTCCAGCACCTCCCACCCATTCCTCTTTTGTATAGAGTGCTGAGTGCCTTTACCACGCCTATGCCTTTACCGCCTTTACAAAGGAAATCGTTGTAAAGGCATGCGTGGTAAAGGCATATGCATGGTAAAGGCAGGTGTGGTAACGCTTGCATTGTAACAGTACGTGTGGTTCCGAATGCGTTGTTAATGCCGTTTCCCCTTGAACATGCTTCCTGAGTTGCTGCTCTTATTATGTTGCTTGCATTTTTTTAGTGCAACGTCCACATCGTTTCTTGGCACTGTAGACTCTTCACAAATCAACAGCTAAGAGGTTACATTTAAAATAGGCTAAATACCCCATCACCAGCTCTGAGATCTAAATTGTGAAGAAAATATAAAAATACTGCACAGATAGCAGTGCTAGAAGGAAGGGATGCTACTCAGGAAGCAGATGCTGGTGTTTAATGAAAAGAGTGCTGGGTGGAACACAAACTAAAACTGGAATGTTTAACTTGCACACAGCAGCCCTGAAACCTGCACTGTTTGCATAAACTACATTATGGACAATGGTCAAAGCCTTAAAGGGGATAATGTGCCCAATGGCAGCCAGTGCAGAGATCTGGGAGCTAGAGTGGTATGTCCTCATCTCGACAACATTCTGGACTAACTGGAGCTGAAATTAATGTTTTTCCGGGTCTGCAAGATATATAGCATTCCCACACTCAAGATCCAAATGGAATAGAACTTTGATCACTAATGTATGTCCTTCTGAGTCTATAGGAAGTAGTGTTTCCTCAATATTTTCATTTCTAGCAAACAGATATTGGAGATTGGAGATTTGGAGATCTGGGAAGGATTCCCAGACTGCAACTGGCTAGTGCATAGGAGGGCCTATGATATGAAGCGGACATGTGGCTGGACTCTCTGTAGATGCACTCCAAGTTCATGTGAGTGTGAGCTGAGTGCTAAAATAAGTACACAAGTGCATCTGCAAAACTTACTGAACGCCAAAAAGTTATTTTCGTGGTTGTACACAAAATGTACATTAAATGCTCTTAACCACACATCTAATACTCGTCTAGGTATGTCTACTTGTGCACACGCATCCGGAAATTATATGTGCAAACGTACTGAAGCTATGCTTACCTTAGGAACACATAGGGCCCGATTCACGAAGGTAAACTGAGAAGAAAGTCTAAATTCACAACTTTTGGTATCCACAAAGGGCATTTACGAGTAGTAAAGTTAGACTTTTGTCTCAGTTTAACTTATGTTTTGGTCTTAAGTTTAACTGAGACCAAAACTGAGACAAAAGTCTAACTTTACTACTCGTAAATGCCCTTTGTGGTTACCGAAAGTCGTAAAGTTAAACTTTCGTCTCAGTTTACCTTTGTGAATCGGGCCCCAAGAGTACATATAGACTAAATTTAGAGGTGCAGATCGTGCTTCTGTGAATCACATACTATTCACACATGTGCTCATTACAATTTGTTTGTCAAATTTGGCTGTTTGTCTTCTTTAAATGGGGAGATAAAGAGATCTCCGTTTTAAAGGACCGTGCTCTGGTATCATACTATTCAATCTCATTCGCATGGGAGGAGTCTAGGGGCCAGATTTATTACTGTATTGCGTCGCCCTTGGGTCACGCATGGTGTCGCAAGGGCAACGCAGTACTTCAGTCAGATTTACCAAGCGGTAAACTACCTGTCGCCGGTCCATTTACCGCAACGATGCCGGTCGGATGCTCGTCCAACCGACATCCTAATCGGGTCCTAAGTGTGTGTGGGTGAATCAGATTTACACGCAGTAGCGGCCCGTGGTGGGAGTGCTGCCAGGCGGTGACGTGGGGCGGGGGAGGGGCAGGGTGGGAGGTAGTAAAGTACGGAATATGGCTGAATAGAGGTAAGTAAACATATAAATAAATAAAACGAATTTCATGCGCGCGCTGCATCGCCCAATGCGATGCAGCGCGCGAACGAAATTCGTTTCATTTATATATATGTTTACTTACCTCTATTTGGCCGTATTCCGTACTTTACTACCCCCCACCCTGCCCCTCCCCCACCCCACGTCACCGCCCGGCAGCACTCCCACCACGGGCCGCTACTGTTTACACGCACAAATAGCTTCGTGAATTAACCCTTATGTGAATTGGCCTTCTCGTGTCCCTGATCCCATGTAAATAGCCACTCCAATTTTGCAACATCATCAAGCCAAACTCTTTGAGAAGCGGGGCTTTTTGAAGTTGCAGCAATGACTTATTGGCAAGACACTGTATTTCTCCGAAGGCTGCCGCGTTATTGAGTGTGTTGTATCTCTTTTGTTCTTCACCCATATTCCTACACTGCATATTTGTCCTTTGTATTTCACAAATGGTATTGTTTGCATGTTTTATTTTGCACCAGTGGCACTGGGACACTTTTCTAAATGTTGGGGTACTGGTGGTGGCAATCAACTTAAGTGCCTCATTTGTACTTTCCATTCTGCTGATATACCTTTGAGATATGTGCACTTTTCTTTGCAAAGTAAGACTGTTTTTTATTTATATGTGTTAGGATACCTCAGGAATACTGTGACATTCTCTTTTCACCATCTGAGCAAGAGAGTCACTAGTTAAAACTACAAAATAAAATGTCAGTAAATTCTCTAAGACCAGTGCTTACTTTGAGCTGGTGGTTGCCGTTTGTGGCCATTGGCACTTATATTTGGGGACCGGCACTTATTTCCCGCACCACATACTTGCAGAGTGCAAGAGAGGGAACACACACAGATCTGAAGTATGTAGGAAGAAAAAGACGGCATAACCATCACAAAAGAAGAAAACAGGAATCTCTGAGAGTGAGAGAACGAGGCAGGGAGTGTCTGGTAGTGGATTAAAGACCACCACCCTTGATTTTCAGGGCGCAGATGACAGGGGCGTAGCTTCAGGGAGGGTGTTAACCCCCCCCCCCATAAATGTTTTATTTAGTTCATAGTCGGGTACAGGAGCTTTCATTTGGGTATGGTAAGGTGTCTGTCAGATTTCACCTGGGATTTTTAAATACTCACTCAGAGAAAAACACACACACCCACTTCTGTTTTGAAGCTCTTAAAACATAATTATTTTACAAAATACTGTATTTTAAGTACCCCGCACAAATCCGCACTCCTTTCCCTTTACATTGGCCCTTAAGCCCCCCCTCATGCGCTGCTTCTCATATAATTATTAACATGATTTGCCAGCGTGATTGTCTGGAAATCTGAAGCTCACACCCCACAATCTTACTGACCAAGCTACGCCCCTGGCTGATGTTTAATAACACTGGCTGCCGGCTTCTGAGCAGAGCTTCGGGCACCGGCAGCCATCCTGTCTCAAATTAAGCACTGCCCAAGGCTAATAAATAATTGCTTCTATGTTGTTATTCTACATCGGAACTTTTCCATGGATATCTGGGGGTGTAACAGCACCCCCATGAACCCCTATTCTGTCACCAGCCACCTTCATCATGAGCAATTGTTTTAATACACCTGTTTCTCCAGTTTACAACTGTGCCCTTTCTTCTTTTGGCTCTTTTATTCATTTTCAGTTTCCAAATTCCATTCTAGCTATTCTCTTCCACCCTTGACTGTTTTGTCTCCTTTTACGCCTGTAGTGATTTTGAATCTTTTTGTGTACTTTCAGCTCCCTGTGGTGACCCCCATGATGGCCCGGCGTCCTCTTGAAGGTGGTATACAGAACACAGAGGCATGCATTCATTATAAATATGCAAGAGTGCCTTCAGAGGTAACAACAACATACTGGAGAGCTTCCCATCTGTCTGCTATTGTTCAGCACCTCTTCACAGCCCGCAGAAACAATGCACCTCGCTCTCATCCAGCTTTGCACTGGCATCTCTAGAAAGTCACATCAACAACATCCAGCAAGGGCATCCATCTCCAGAGAACAATAGCAAGAATTATGAAGATTTTTGTTTGCTTTTATTTTCATTGCCATTTAGTAGGAGCCCCACAACAGGCTCAGCTGACAACCTTGAGACATATGTCGAAGACAAAGGCGCCATGTTGAAGAGTGGTCATGATCAGTGAAGTCAGCCAGCAGCATGCAAATCTCTCCTCTTTTGTGTGCAGAAACTGAAGTGGTTCTCTGGTATGGAAGCATTCAGTTTCACCGAGAAAGCATTTTCTGTGCATAGGGATGGAAATATTTATTTAGACCCTTCAGGCTGAAAGTCAAGTGAATAAGTATCAGCTCTATTATATGGATGCTTCCAGTGGCGTCCTTAGAAGTGAATTTTTTTTGGGGGGGGCACACATTGGGACACATATAAAACTAATACTATATATGGTGTGTGTGTATGTTGTATATTAATGCTCAAGTGGATGAATAAAAGTATTTTGTTTATGTCTGTGAACTGCCATGAAGAAGTCTATGGCTGGTATTAAGAAATACTGTAGGTAACTCTTAGTATAACAAGCAGAGGATGGTGCAAAATCACGTGATAAATAAAGTGCAGATTTTAATCATTATTACTGGTGTACTAATTTGGCAAAGTATGACATAACAACAAAATAGATACATAGCATCTCTATATACATGCCGCACTGTATAACCCAAGCAAAACAATAAACCTTAAGTAAGCACACTAAATAGAGCACAATGCATCTAGTGAGTTCATTTAATAGAATCAAATAAGAATTTACCCATAGCATGTTCTAAAACTGAATAGTTAGTAGTATACATACACAATGAATGTTTAATAATGGTTCTGATTTGATTTTGCACCATCATATACTTGTATATAATCACTCAAGTGGATGAGGAATAGTATTTTGTTTATGTCTATGGATGGAATATGTGAAGAGCCCACCTGGGTTATACAGAGAGTTGCCTACAGCATTTCTTAATACCGAGAAGTTAAGTGATAGTTTCCATATTCAATTAATATTTACAGATGGTTTTGATTTGATGCAAAGAAATGTGGTTCATTTATTCGCTTTGGCCATATATAGCGATACACATTTAGAGATGCTATATTTCTATATCATTTTGGTTTCCCATTTTGGAAAATTAGTAAATTAACAGCAGTGATTTCAACTTGCATTTCATTCTCACCCATTTCATACCATGATGTATCTGCTCAAGTGGGAAAGTAATCGTATGTTGTTTATTTCTATGAAATGACAAAGCACGTGGAGACATTTAATACACACATACACATTTACTTAAAATGTTCCAATTTGACTTTGTATGTATGTGTGCATATAAATATCTATATAAGTAGTTTTAGATACAGCTATGTGCACACA
This sequence comes from Calotriton arnoldi, assembly GCA_963921515.1. Classification (NCBI taxonomy): domain Eukaryota; kingdom Metazoa; phylum Chordata; class Amphibia; order Caudata; family Salamandridae; genus Calotriton; species Calotriton arnoldi. The sequence continues at coordinate 876,272 of CAWUFW010008398.1, forward strand.
TATACAAAATCAGCTATAAATATTTTAACAAAGGACACTGCTTTGTAATGATAGGTGGTTAGACAAATTAGTGTATGCTGCAATGTTTTTTCTGTGTTGCCTCCTGGTGCATTCAGCAGCTGTGGTGGTGGAGCAAAAGGGGGGTGGGCAGGACAAATAAAGCTGAGACGCGGGCTCCATCTGCTCTTGTTAGATTACCAAAAGCATATGTCAGCAGCATTTACATGAAGTAAGCAATTCAAATAACATTCAAATCAGGTGACATTGGGGGGCCTAGTAGATTTATGATGGTGCTGCTATTACCCTGGCATAAGCGGACCAGTCCCGACCCATTTCATGAATAGGGATGGGCGTAATTCTGTGTAGCGCAATCACGCAGGATTACCTAAGAATTACGCGAAATTACGCAGAATTACGCAAGAAGAGTAATTCTGTTTAGTGCTATTTACTAGCGCATAAATGCCCCCTCTCGTCCAAAATGTTGCATTTTGTGCTAAGAAATAGGCATAAAAGCAACTTCACACAGATAGCGAGCACAAGCAGCCGCTTACGCTCGCTAAATGTGCTCCTTGGGGTAGGATTTTTCCCCAATTTATTCTCAGCATTTAGCACGTGAGGATGCATTTTTGCACTAAGAAACAGCTCTAAATGCAACAGAACATGGATAGTAAGCGGGAGCAGCTGCTGCCGTGCGCTAAATGTGCCCGCGGAGTAGGATTTTTTTCTCCAAATTGCAGGAGTAATCAAGTAATTATTTGTAATTCTGCGTCAAAGAGTAACACAGAATTACTGAAATTACTGCGACTAACCCGGTGCAATTGAAATTTCGCCAAAGCCTAGTTTTGGAACACCTTGAAACGATGGCTAAAGTGGTAAATTTCTGATCACATAAACTAATGACTCCACAAATTGGTAATGGTAAGAGCACAGTCTGTCGTCGCAAAAAAAGTCAATGTTATAATCACTTGCGCACAAAAAGATTGAACTGTCTGCTGATTGAGAGGTATTGAGTGAGCTAGGCAGTGCTTTAGCACAAGATGTTCTGCAAAATGAAATTGAAATACTGCAACAATGCCATAAAAGGAAAATGCTCTTGTCTAAAATAGTAAAAGGATAGAAGTGCTCTTGAAGTTTTGTCATCAAGAGAAGTCAAGGTTGCATGACATTTTGTTCTTTCATAATAAAAACACAGTTTGTGAGCAGCATACCACATAATCCCCTCTTCAATCTTCAACAAGCTTTTCTTAAATTCATCAGAAAAAAAGGTGCAGCTCTTTATCCACCACTGCCATATGACACCAGGGTAAGGCTGTTAATGGAATTATAGTCACTGATACCAAAGGCATGTTCATTCTTTTATAACCTATGGAACACGCAGGGGCGTAGCTTGGTCAGTAAGATTGGGGGGGGGGGGGGCCTTCAGATTTTCCAACTATCACACTGGCATATAATGCTAAAATACATTATAGGACAAGCAGGGTGCATGAGAGGGGCTAAAGCGGCAGTGGAAAGGGAGACAAATGCGAATTGATAGGGGGAGTAAGTGAGAGAAAACACGATGTCCCAGATTCTCAAAGGTTTAGCGTCGGGTTTTAATGCTAAACCGACACTAAACCTTTTTTGGAATTCACAAACCAACTCAAATTGGTATAGAAAGGTAACAACGCAAATGGTTTAGTGCCAAAAATGAATGCAGCTGAAAGACAGGAAGTAAACGGAGGAATGTTTTAATTTCTCCGTGCTTTTTTGACTTTGCATCCGTGCTGCACTGTACAGCACAGATATAAAGTAGGAAAAGCTTTTTCACTTATCTAAGCATAGTATTTTGTTCAGGTAGGGTACCCTTCCTGTACAAAACCTATGCTAGACTCACGCACGCACCCTAGTACTATTGCGCTAAGGGGTGTGCGTGCCGCTCGGTAGCTGAAATGAGCGCAGGCGGTACAGAGAGGGGAGGAGAGAGCCATTTCTATGTGAATATGGCGCTCTCCTGCTCCCTCCCTGTCACACAACGCAGTGCAGTCTCTTTTGATGCTGCGATGCGTTGCATGACACAGTTCAGAATCTGGGCCGATATTTTGTAAAAAAAAAAACATTTTTGAAGCCTTTCAAAGCAGAGCGGGGGAGAGTGTGTGTGCGCTGTTGTCTGTGTTTATGTTAACATTCCTGGTGAAATCTGACAGACACCTCACCATATCCGACTGAAAGCACCTGTACCCTACAATTTACCATGTAAAATACATTTATTGGGGGGTGTAACACCACAAACACCCCCCCTCACATCCCCTGAAGCTACACCCCTGGGAACACATAAAAAACACTCAACACCAAACTGAGGAGGAAGGAGTCATCTGTCATCCATGGTGCTGCTACGCAGTGCCGGAATTTAAAGGGGGGCACCCTAGGTACCCCCTCGCCCAAAAACAGTAGGACGCAGAGGCAAGGGGGCCCTGCTAGGGGCCCCCAAAGTCAATTTCCGACAGCCTTCTGTGTCGGAAAGGCTAGCATGGAAAGGCTGTGGGAAACCGACATCGTGATCTCAACGGCGGAGATGCTTTCCATAGGGGATTACGGTGCAGAATGACCGGCCGGTTTACGTTCCGACCGTCGACATCGTAATTCGGCGGTCGGACCGCAAACCGACCGTGTCTGTCAGAAAGCCTCCTACCGCGGTCGGAGGCTTTCCGATCAACATTCTAATCAGTCCCTATGTCTGACAGGACATGAATATTTTCCAAAAATCTTCTTTTGGCATTCACCTGTCCATATGCTTAGATCAAGCACTGCTAAACTAGTGGTCGTCCCCAGAATAAATAAAGCAAGATGGGGTGGCATGAGCTTTTCCTTCTGCACTAGCAAACTTTGGAACTCTTTGCTGTTAAATTTAAGATCTCATTCCAAACAAGTGCAGTTTAGGAAAATGTTAAAAACCTGGATTTTTCTCAAACATATAATCAAGACTTTTATCTCTGGTTAGGCTTTGGTGGTTTCTTTTTTATAGAACCAATCTTTTTTTGTTAGTATTAAGAGACAATCCTGAGGCAATACACAGCTGTGTGCCTACAACCACATTGGCAGGCAGCGTGGAGTCAATGAGCGAGTCAGGTTTACACAGCTTCAATGCCTACAACCCGGGGGCTGGCAGCGGTGTCTGGATTGTGTGGACAAACCTATCTATAATAATAATAATCTAGTCTAGTAGCAACACATTGATGAATGGAAAGAAAAGAAAAAACCCCTCCCTCCCACCCCTAAAAGGAAAAGAAAAAGGTCCTGCACCGGTCGTGGATTAACTCGCATTTATGCCGTACATCTTGAACTATCAGACTTCTTTTAGGATCTGCCCCACTACATGCGGGTCATCGTTACCTCTTTTACCTCAGGGATCAGGTGCAGTAATTGTAGATATTTAGGGCATGTTACCTCCCTTTGTTCTTTTGACAGCAGCTGGATGAAAGGGGCCCATAATTCTGCATAGATCTCGCCCTTATGGTCCTGAACCAGTGAGAGGCGTCCCATGGCGAGAGTCAGCCATAGTCTATGTAGCCAGGCCGTGTGGTCAGGGAGATTCGTGGAGCCCCATTGCGCAAGGATTGTTTGTCGTGCTGCTAGCAATGCCAGTGCCATCTGCCTACCCCTCAGGGAGCGAAGGGGAAATGTCAACGTGTTTGATAGCCCCAATAGTGTGTATGCCGGGAAGTGTGGGATCTCTGTATCAAAGGCTTTGTCGATGTTGTTCAACATCCCCTCCCAGAAGCGCCCCAGCCTTGGGCAATGCCAGAGTAAATACACCAAAGAGCCTGAGAGGCCACATCCTCTCCAGCATTTCTCAGTGTGATTTTTATCCCAGCTGTGAATGCGGGCCGGTGTGAGATACCAATAGGATGTGACTTTGTATGCTGATTTGGCCCCTGCGGTGTTATGTGCTGTATGGTGCGCCCTGTAATGGATGTTCTCCCATTCTTTGTCCGATAGAGCCCTTCCCAGCTCCTCCTCCCAGCGCAATAACCCTTTTGTACGCCCCCCCTTTTGCCCAGTGGCGAGCATAGTGTCCAGCTCTGAGATCAGGTGCTTATCATCTTTTTTGCATATTAGCCATTTCTCGAAGGGAGTGAGCTGCCGAGAGGCCTTTGCAAGATAGGTCGGGAGAAGTGACCCAGTGTCTAAGTTGCAAGTAGTGGAAGTCATCTGACTTGGGTAGATCGTAATCTAATCTCAGTTGTTCATAGGGGAGCATGCTATCTACATCAAACAGCGAACCCACCCTTTTACACCCCGCCTCCCTCCATCTCTGAAAGACCTCAGTTTTGCAGCCTGGTGGGAAGTCTGGATTGTCCACTATCGGGGACATCTGGGAGGGGAATGTCATCAGGCCTCTTTTTAGTGCCACGGCATCCCATACTTTTAGCGTTGCTGCAGTAACTGGGGAAGAGTAGAGACCCCAGGCCCTTAGTTTACGCGGGAGCCAAGCCTCCCTCCATATATTTGCCCCAGCTACTGCCTGATCCATAAGGGTCCAGTGTTTCTCGGAGAGCAGACGGTTCCACTCCACAATATACCGGAGGTGGGAGGCTTGTAGATATCTGTGCACCAACGGAAGGCCCACCCCTCCATCCTGCTTAGACTGCATCATTTGATGGCTAATTGTATAGCGCGCATAGCTTTCAGAGGGGGGACCACAGGTAGTGTCTGGAAGATATATAGAATCCGCGGTAGCACCATCATCTTTACCGCTGCTATACGCCCAAACCAGGCCAGTTTTAGTCCCGACCACCCGTCCAGGGCCTTCGAAGTTTGTTCTACTAGAACCGAGTAATTTAGCCCTAGTGTCCTCGACAGAGTTGGAGCCAGAAGGATACCCAGGTAAGTTATCGGTTGCTTAGCCCATTGCAGAGGGAATCTCTCTCTTAAGATCTCTTCATGTGCCTGGGGGGAGGATAGGTTAAGAACCTGTGACTTGCTTAGGTTTACTTTAAATCCCAAGACTTTACCGAAGGCCTCTAGCTCGGTCAGGAGGGCGGGCAGAGAGGTGAGTGGTTCCGAGAGCGATAAAATCACATCGTCCACATAGAGGCTTATCTTATGGATATCGCCTCCAAATCGTAGCCCCCATACCTGCGGGTGGTCCCGAATCTGTTGGGCAAGGGGCTCCATGTACAGAGCGGAGAGGAAGGGTTCCGAAGACACCCCATTCACTCTGACAAATGCCCGAGGGGCCTGATAGATACATCGGACCCATTTTATAAAGCGCTCGCCGAAGCCAAAGCGAAGGAGTGTGTCAAACAGATAGCTCCACCGTACTCTGTTGAACGCTTTCTCCGCGTCTATTGACAGAAATAAGGCTTTCTTACGGGATCTATGTACACCATCCATAAGGTCTAGGAGTCGCTGTGTATTATCTCCCCCCTGACGCGTGGGGATGAACCTCGCTTGGTCGGGGTCAATCAGGCCCGCCATCAGCGGGTTCAAACGGGCCGCCAATATTCCAGCAAAGAGTTTTGTGTCCAAGTTAAGCAGCGATATTGGGCGGTATGAACCGCATACACTGGGGTCTTTGTGAGGTTTGAGGATTACCGAGATCGCCGCTTCTGCCATAGAGTCAGTGACCGCACCACTCTCCAAAAAGGAGTTGAAAAGCCGCGTCAGCAGAGGTGCCAACTCCACACAGAAGGTTTTGTAAAACAGAGCGGGATACCCGTCGGGGCCAGGGGCTTTATTAAATTTCAGCCGAGTGATGGCCGAGATGACTTCTTCCGGGCGTATGGGCTCGTCGAGTTGGCTCGCCAGAGCCCCTGGGAGGCGTGTGAATTTACTTGCCTCCAGGTATACGCAAGCGTCTTGCTGCCCTGTGTCCTCTTCGGTACATAAAGATTGGTAAAACTGCCTAAAGGTTTCTACTATCTGAGAGTCCGAGTGCACTTCCTCGCCCGAGGGCTTCTTAATCGATGGTATAACCGCCACCAGAGTTTTAGCTCTGAGCAAGAAACCTCCCGCATTTGTCGCTGCTCAGGTAGAACTTGTGTCGTAGGCGGAGTAGGGCGTATTCCGCCCTATCCAGGTTTAGACGCTTTAAGAGGAGACGTTTCTTCTCCATTTCTCTCCATACCCTTAGCGCACCTGTGCGCTTATGTATAGTCTCCAGCTCACTCGCCTCCTGTTACAGCCATAAATTCCCCCCTCGTTACCAATTTCAGAGTCTCCCAAATCGCAGCCAGTGATGTGTCCTCCCTATCATTGTGTTGTGTGTATTCTATAATTTTTGCTCGTATCTCCTTCACCGTATTCGGTGATTGCAGCAGGCCCTCCCGTAGGCACCATCTCGTGAATTTGTGTCTGGCCTCATCCGGTTGAATGGTGACTGTGATCAGTGCATGATCCGACAGGGATCTTGGCTCTATAGTTGCCTCCCTCACCCTATGCAGGAGTGCTGTGGAGGCCAGAAAGTGGTCTAGGCGTGCGTAAGATTTGTGTGCAGCCGAGTAGTATGTGTAGTCTCGTGTCTCTGTGTGGCGTTGGCTCCAGACATCATGCAGCCCATTGTCTTCGAACCATCGTTTACCCTCCGGAGAGAGTGCCCCTATTTGTGCAAGTCTCTGGCAAGAGCGATCCTTGGCATTATCTATCACTAAATTGAAATCTCCTCCCACCAGAATCGCTGCATCAGGGGATGCTAACCCTTCTGAGAGGGTCCTAACAATGAAGGGCTCTTGATGCATATTTGGCGTATTGATGTTGATAAAGGTGAAGTGAGTGGAACCCCATCGAATTCTAAGTGCGAGAACCCTCCCTTTCACCTCATAGAGAGTTGAGAGGACTTTCCCTTCGAATTTTGCTCCAATCAGGTTAGCCATTCCATTCTTTTTAGCAGCGCTTGAGGACCAATGTTGGTGTGGGAATCGTCATGTGTGCATGCGGGCTGTGTCTCTAGATAGTAGGTGGGTTTCTTGCAACATGCAGATATCACCACCGGCATTCTCCAGCAAGGAGAGGATGGCAGAGCGTTTTACTGGGTGATTGAGGCCCGTACGTTGAGGCTTATAACCTTGAGCTCTTTACCCATGGGGTTTAACCGATGTCAAGTGAAGCTGAGGGGCGTGCTCACAATAGGGCGGACGAAGCGGGGTGGGCCTGAGGGTGTGTATCGATGCCTTCGCATATCTAGCCTCCCAATGACCGGTGCAGGTTGCACAAAAAAGAATAATCCCAAAGCATATGAATATTATAATCTCTCCCATCAAACAGTATGGAACAAAAACTAGAATCCCTTGAGACAAAAGTTTGTCTGAGTAGAACTGTTTGATGGGGCAAGAGCCCAAGGCAGTCCTTCAAAGGGAGGTGAGGTCGGTCTCCGACTCCGCCCCATGTTTGTGCTCATCGTGCGTTCTCTATGCGTTCAGCTGGGGGACGACTGGACTGGGCTAGTGGTCAGTGAGGAAATGACTGCCTCTCGTTCCTTGACTATAGTTGCTGTGTCCGGTTTGTGGGAGGAGGAGGGTTTCCCCACTTTCTGCCAGCGGGGCTGGGTGTGTCTCGACCCCTCCAGGGACTTGCGTTGCACCTTCGGGGACAAGGGCTTTGCAATTGCCAGGACTTCCCTGGCCTCCTGAAGTGAGCGTATCTGCCGAATCTTGCCCTCATAGCGGAATCTGAAAAGGATGTCCCCAGGAATATGCTATTCCTTTCTCTTTCAGGTGCAGCGTAATAGGTCGAAATTCACGTCGTTTGAACAGGGTGGTAGCCGACAGGTCTTGGAAAAATGTTGGAGAGTGACCGCGGAATTGTATAGGGTGTGCGTCTCTCACCTTTTTAATAATCAGTTCCTTCAGCTGAAAGTCGTGCACACACACCAAGCTGTCCGATGGCGGTGCCTTGCCACTTCACAGCAACCCCACCCGGTGGGTCCGGTCAATCTGGATATCGGCAGTGCAGTCGTCGCCCAACACCTGGCGAAAGAGGGCCAGAACAAACGCCCTAATGTCCTCTGCCTCTGCGCCTGATTTCACACCTCTGATGCGCACATTGTTGCAGTGGGAGCGATTTTCTAAGTCTTCCGCGTGACCTTGTAGCTCAATATGCTGCTCCTTGAGCCGGAGGATTTTTTATTGCATCAATTCCAGCTCCTCGTCCCTTCCAGATTCGTGTTCTTCAAGAGTCGCTACACGGTCGCCTATTTCCTCAACATCGCGCTTTACTTCTCTTAGGTCAGCCGAGAGTTGCCCCTTGAGTTCTTGTAGGTCTTCACACAAGGATGTGAATAGCGCGGTCATGAAGGCTTTCGTGGCTGGGGCATCAGCTCCCTCCTGTCCTCCCAGCAGCACCTCCTCATTTTGGCCTGTATTCCCGGTGGCTCCCGGCATAGACTGCTTCAGGAGCATCTCCTTAACAGAATGCTCTTTCTTCAACCGGGCACTCGCCATTTGTCCCGCTGCAGCTCTGCCTGTGAGTTGTAGGTCCTAGGTCACCGTGTCTCAGGCGCCGTTGATCCCCTAGCCCTCGTCCAGGCTGTGTTGGCCTGATGTGGGGGATATCTCAGCGTGCGTGTCCGGGCGTGAGCTCTTCGGGACTCGGTACCTCGTGCGACGTTGCCACCAATCAGTTGTGACCCCGAGGGAGGCCGCCCTCACCCACCAGCGCATGGGTCTTGAGGTGCTTGGGCTTACTGCCGGAGAGGGGCCCTGTTCACTTTTAGAGGGGGAGCTGGGGCCGCGTCGTCAGGCGGGCTGTGCGGTCAGGATACTCCCCGCAAGTCTGCGCGCTAGTGCTGTCTATGGGGGCCTCCTTTGCTTCCCGGTAGCGGGGGTATCTCCTTCCCGAGCCAGTGTGTTCAGGCCTGAGCTGAGTCGGCATGCTACGGGCTCCGATTGCATCTTCGCGCTGCTGCTCAGCCTCCAGGGGCCCAGACTCCTTACCCGCCTCCGTAGGTGCTATATGCTGTCTGCCAGATCTCAGCGCAAAAGGGACCCAGGCCCCAGGGGTACTCCGTGGACTCCCCTCCCATGCTCCACACCCACCGTCTGCTCACCCGCTTCCTCCGTGAGGCTGGTGCCGGGGCGGAGCTGGTGATGTAGCCTTGCACGCTTCGGAGCCGCGCAGCCTGCGAAGTCATCACTTTTAGGAGCTCTGGCTCCTCTGCGCAGCAGGGCCTGTGCCAGGGCCCCGCCGCCTGTGTTTGCCTGCAAAGTCAGGGGCCTCACTCGGGCACTGCTGGGGAGCTCCTCTCCTCGTTCCCTGGTCTCCTGCGCGGCGGGTGCCGGGGGCCCCCCCTATGGTCGTACTTAGCTCAAGGCCACACGGCACCCGGTTCCAGTGCTCGTAGTCTCGAGAGCCTCGGCTCCTCCACCGCAGCAGGGCCGGCTTCAGGCACTGGACGCCCGGGCCCCTCTTCACAGTCGGTCAGCTCGGGTCCAGCCTCTGCCGCACTCCCCGCGGGCTCCCTCTCGAACTCGGCCACCTACTACCCTGCGGGAGTGCACCCAGCGAAGGGGGGTCGAGGGTCGCTCTCGTCGGCTGTTACAGACCAGACAGTCGTGCCTCAGGCCGCCGCCCATGCCTCACTCCTGGTAGGCCGCAACCCGCTCTCCTCTTCTGGGGTCCACCACGCTAGATCTCGGGGCTCTCCGCACCCCCAGAGGTTCCGACTGTGCTCCGGAGCCCAGTCCACGCCCTTCCGTCCCGTGGCTATGGCATAGAGCGGGGTATAATAGTGCGATTGTTCGGCGGAGCCGGAGAGACCGTAAAACGCTACTTATCCGACCGCCATCTTGGCCACGCCCCCGGTGGTTTCTTTTTTAATGCTTGCGCCAAGAAGCCCACGGGTAATCACACAATCTATAAGTTTTATTTACATTGCATTTACATTGCATATTTAATGTAAAAATGTATGAAATTCGTTATACAATTTATTTAGTATATTTGCTAATTTGTAATATTTGTCATTGTTTATGAAAGGTAGATAATGATATTTACAAAATTGTATTAATAAATAAAACATCAATATCATTTTTTAAATGAAATTTGTATATAAATGGTAGTAGTTGAAAATAGTGGTTTATGATATTGATATTTTTTTAATTTAAACATTTACTAAATTTTTATAACTTGCTCTATTAATAATGTATTGTGCATTTTTAAATATAATATTCTAAGTAAAAATTTGTATTTAGAACTGGAAAAAAAGTGTAGTTTTTAGTTTTTTATAGTTTCTTTCATTTGGTTTAGATTGGAGTGGGAATAGTAAATGCCATCCCTTTAGTATCCAACACCTTCTATAAGTTGGTTTAGATTGGAGTGGGTATAGCGAATGTCACCCCTTTAGTGTACAACACCTTCCCCAATATGGTTAGGCTGTAGTGGGAATAGTATATGCCACCCCTTTAGTATCCAACACCTTCCCCAAGTTGGTTTAGATTGGAGTAGGAATACTAAGGGGCCGATTCCGATTCAGGCCGGAAATCTCTCCGACCGAGCCGGATCCGGAGAGATTTCCGACCGAATCGGACCCTAGCAGTCCGACCGAATGAGTACGATGCGCACGCATGCCATCGGACTCGATTCGGTCGGACTCTCATTGAAGTCAATGGGAGCCGGTCGTACAACGCGTACGCGGGCTCCCATTGACTCAATGGGTGCGAGGCGAACAAGGGCGCCCCCTACAGCGGGTACGCGTCGAAGCGACTCGCGGCGTACATGCACAGGTAGGGGGGACCCATGGGTCCCCCCTGTGTGCGACTCGCACGGCTACGTGTACAGGGGGGTCCGACACGGACCCCCAAAGTCCGGCTCCGACTGCTCTTTCGAGCCGGACGGCGCGAGTCGGTCGGACTGCTCGAGGCGCACATCGTACTTGCCCGGCCGGGGAACGTCTCCATTGCACGGTGCGCGTCATGTCCGTGCGAGTCGGTCGCAGCGCTTCGGACCCGCGAACAAGTCGGTCGGCGATTTCGCGTGCGCTCGCATTGTACTGGCTCGGCCGGACGCACGTACGAATCAGTCGGGAATGAGGGCACCGAATCGGATCCGGTTAAGCCGAATCCGATTCGGTGCCCTACCGGCCAAGATCGGAATCGGCCCCTAAATGTCATCCCTTTGCCCAACACCTTCCCCAAGTTGATTTAGATTGGAGTGGGAAAAATAAATGTTACCCCTTTAGTGTCCCACACCTTCCCAAATATGGTTAGGCTGGAGTGGGAATAGTAAATGTCAACCCTTTACTGTCCAACACCTTTCCCAAGTTGGTTTAGATTAGAGTGGGAATAGTAAATGTCACCCCTTCAGTGTCCAACAACTTCCCAAATATGGTTAGGCTGGAGTAGGAACAGTACATGTCAACCTTTCATTGTCTAACACCTTCTATGAGTTGATTTAGTTGGAGTGAGAATAGTAAATGTAAACTGTTTAGTGTTGAACACCTTCCCCATGCTGTTTTGCGTTGGAGTAGGAATAGTAAATGTCACCCTTTTACTGTGCAACACCTTAGCCAAGTAGCTTTAGGTTGGAGTAGGAATAGTAAATGTCAACTTTTTAGTATAATATTAATAAGATGTCACATATATTTTCCAAATGTTATTTTTTCATAATTTTTATTTATTGTACAGTTTAACATTTTGTTAAATATATCTAAAGTCAAATAAATGAAATATTTTCTTTTTTCATATTAAAAAATCGAAAAAAAAATCATATTTTATACATATTTGTATAATGTATATTTTCATGTTTATTTGTACATTGAATACAATTTTTACACATTTCAAAACTTTTTTATACATTTTTTAAACATTATTTAACATGTTTTTAATCAGAATATATTAAATAGGTGTATATATTTTATACAAAAATGTAATTAATACTTTACAAATTTTACCACATTTCTTACAATATTGTTTGGTATGTTAAACATTTTTTATATTTTATTTTCATTTTGTTAACATTTATTAAACATTTCTAATATATTTCCTATTGATTTCTATTGGAAGATAGTCTTTTTTAGTTTCATTTGGTGGCCATTTTTTTAATGCTGCCTTGTATTTTGCAGTCTATTGGTGTTGTTTTGGGTCTTTTTCCGGAGTCGTGTTTAGGTGCTGCTGTTCGTCGGAACAGGTAAGTCCTTTTTTCAGGATTTGTTTAGGGTTTTGAGGGTAGAGGTGATCTAGATGGATATTTAAAAGTTGGGTATAGTGTCGTTTGAGAGTTAAAAGGTATATTTAAATGTGTTTTTATAAGTATGTTCCACTATTTTGTTGTATGGCATTTTTTACAATGTTTTACTAATGTATGATTATGCTCTGTTAAAATAGGTAATGTTACTTATGTTTTGGTGATTAAGTGTAATGTATGTGTACATCTGGGAATGTAATGTATTGTACGGGTGGGTGTTTAATATTTCTTTACAGGTTTTTATCTATGAACGAATTCAATGGGAAATTGGAGTTTATCATTTTATTTTAAAGAAAATCTATTTTGGTTTATTATAAACCAATTGTTTTTACCATTTTCTTTTTTCACGGGTTTCCTGGAGAAGTTCTTTTTTAAAAACACTTTTTAAGATTTTTTATGGAACCAACACACTTTGGATTATTATGAGGGATTTTGAATGGATTGTTTAATTTTTTTATATTTATTTGGGGCTTTTTGTGATCGGTTTCTTATTTTTTTAATTATAATAATAATATATATATATTTTTTATTATGTAGAGTTTGAGAAAGATCTACATCTGCAAAATGGTAAGTTTTACATTGATTTTTTGTTATGGGTGTCAAATGTTATATACAGTTTATGTTCTGTTTATTTTATTATTACATGGAGTTGTTTGGATTATGTGGTGTATTTATTTAATGTGATGGTTTGAATTTGTTTTTAAGTTAGTTAGATGCTTGGTAAACAAATGTGTCATTATTACTAAGTATATTTTTATTATATCAGTGTTTATTTAGTTTTGGATTGTATATAATTATTTCACTTATGTAATAAAATATTCATATAATTATTGTAAAAAGAACTATTTGGTTTATTGGTTTAGAGTATGTTGTAGTTTGTGAGGTTTTTGGTAGGTTTATATGTGTTTTAAAAGACAGATTTGACTATTACTTCTAAGTAGTCTAGTCCTTTGTTATTTACAAAAGATTCGGAATTTGCATTGTAGCATTTCATACATTTTTTTAGTTTGTTAAGTTTAGGGCCAATTTCAGTAACAAATTGTTCTATTCTTAGGGCCTGATTATGACTTTGGCGCAGTAGCGCCGGCTCTCCGCCGGCACGGCGGTGCCAAAGCTGCGTAAGGACCGCTGACCGGATTACGAGTAGGCTGATGGTCCTTTTGCCTTTCCCGTGGTGGTGCCAGAAAAACAGGCACTGCATTGGGAACGGCAAAAATGTTCCAACACAGCATGCTGGGACTGGGGGTGCAAGCAGACAGGAGGGAACATGTTGTGCCCCCCTGAATGCATCCCCATTGCGGAAGTGGGCATAGGGCCCCCTTTGTTCCTCCACCGCCGCCTTTACATGGTGTGGAGCCCACCATGAAATGGCTGGCGGTGGAGGGAACTCGTAATATGCTCAGTGGGACTGCGCCAGTCCCGCTCAGCATGTTACATTAGGCCTCCGCCGCGCCAGCGCAAGGGAACAGCAGTTCCCTGGCGCAGGCGGCAGTCCACCGCCGGTACAACTTTGAAAGTCGTAATCCGGTGGACCACCACTGCTGCGGCACCGCCAGTGCGGCGGTCAAAGACCACCACACTCGGAATCAGGCCCTAAGTTTTTGGTAGCTTTGCTCCTTTTGTATTGCTTCAATAAATTTGTATAGTGTAGGTTGAATTATGCCTAGTGCGGATTGGAAGTCATTGTGCCATCCTTCTACTGCTTTGTTTGTTTTGGGTGCTGTCAGACCTTCCACCATGGTATTTGGAATTTAGTGTGGCGCCTGTGTCCTGACCAATGCAGCCTGCCCATCCATGTGTCTTCGAAATAATTAGGGGACTGAAATTTGTACTTGTAAAGCGCACCCATACCCCCAAAGGGGTGTCCAGGCGCTGTACGCATACCGCTGTGGAACCCTTCCTGGCTTTTCCCTGTGAAATGTCCACTCCTGGGCACCCCCAGGGTGAAGCCAGGCATCCCAGTGCTGTTGGGGCCGTTGTGGAGATTAAGCAAGCTATTGCCCAGAGTTGCAGAGTGGGACCCATGATTAGAATAGGCACCGAGGCGAGAATTATCAGGTCCGAGGAAATTGAGCCCAAGACCCGCCGAGGCGGGAATTGAACCCTGGTCCCGGGCCAGATCTCTGCATCAGGGTCTGCCGCTCTAACCATTGAGCCACACTTCTCCACTGACACCCTGATTTATATCTTGGCGGAACTGGTCTCGCCATCAGCCCCAGAAAATCTTGACCGCGTCAACGGCAGGATAGGCAAAAGCTGCTGTTGGAGGGCGGACCGCCAGTTTCTCCACCGACCAATCCCAATGTGCCTTCCTACAGAAATGACTGTGGCTGTCAAACCTCCACACCTGAGTTGCCGGAATGGAAGGGATATAAGGCTTAAATTCACCTTTTCTCCCTTTCACACTTCCTGTTTCGCCATGGATCCGGCCTGCCAAGTCCTGCCGCTGCTGCTTAATGACAAACAAAACCAACACTGTCGCAGACACAATCGAAGGTGGGTCACACTCTTACCTGTTACCCATTGACTTGTCTGTCAACATTTGCACAGGACTCGTGCATTTATAAATCGCTCATGAAAGAAATAGCAAACTAATGTGCAATGCAGAATTCTGTAATGTTGATGTCTTAGAAATTTAAAGATATACACCTATATCAACACATTGGGGCCGATTCCGATCTCGGTCGGAGGCACACCCAACACCATTCGGTCGGGAAAAAAGCCATGCGAAAGCCTGTTTCCCGACCGATCCGTACAGCACACCGAACGAGCAAGTACGATGCGCACAACAGCAAAGAATCCGGCCGAGCCGTACTCACCCAAACCAGGTCCTGTTCTCCGACCGAGGCGAATCCGGAAACGCCGAATCGAGTCGCACGGAAGGAAAAATGCAGCCCCGTCCGGCCGGACAAGTACGATGCGCTTTCCGTACGCGCCGAACCCGTCGCTACGTACGGCACGTCAAAGCATCCGGGAGAGGCGCACATAAGCTCCGATTCGCGCCACAACACGATCCACGGCTCCGAGACGAACACGGCAGTGACGAGGACGACGCGAAGCGACGAGGACGAGGCGAAGCGACGAGGACGACGCGAAGTGACGAGGACGACGCGAAGCAACGAGAAGGACGAACGACACGAACCAACCATGAATCCCTTCGTCCCGATCATACCAATATTCTACATATACTACCGGAACAGGCACGGACGCGTACGGCGCAGAAGGTAAGCCAGACACCAACCACAAAACACATACAACACGTACACGACACATCACACACACACAGAGGGATGCCGAATATACTTACACCAGCAACAGCAGCACCATAGGGGCGGGATGCCCATCACCAATGCCACATATGCACACAGGGGCCTGAATGCGCACCACCACCCCTACCCAGGGGGCAGGATGCCTACCACTACTACCACCCTCACCCAGGGGGCAGGATGCCTACCACTACTACCACCCTCACCCAGGGGGCAGGATGCCTACCACCACTACCACCCTCACCCTGGGGGGGCTGGATGCCTACCACCACCCTTAGCCAGGGGGGGCAGGATGCCTACCTCTACTACCACCCTCACCCAGGGTGGGCTGGATGCCTACCACCACTACCACCCTCACCCAGGGGGGGCTGGATGCCTACCACCACCCTTAGCCAGGGGGGGCAGGATGCCTACCACTACTACCACCCTCACCCAGGGTGGGCTGGATGCCTACCACCACTACCACCCTCACCCAGGGTGGGCTGGATGCCTACCACTACTACCACCCTCACCCAGGGGGGGCAGGATGCCTCCCACTACCACCACCCTCACCCAGGGGGGCAGGATGCCTACCACTACTACCACCCTTAGCCAGGGGGCAGGATGCCTACCACTACTACCATCCTCACCCAGGGGGCAGGATGCCTACCACCACTACCACCCTCACCCAGGGTGGGCTGGATGCCTACCACTACTACCACCCTCACCGAGGGGGGCAGGATGCC